>CM026177.1:1963801-2219886 GCA_014825975.1 Bombus haemorrhoidalis
GTATCGCGAGCATTGAATCATTCAAGATATTCAATTGGTACATTCGAATCTTGTTGTGTCTTAAAATAACCAATCAATGGACAATTTCAATTATCGCGAACATTGAATCATTCAAGATATTCAACTGGTATATTCGAATCGTGTTGTGTCTTAAAATAACCAATCAATGGACAATTTCAATTATCGCGAGCATTGAATCATTCAAGATATTCAATTGGTATATTCGAATCGTGTTGTATCTTAAAATAACCAATCAATGGACAATTTCAATTATCGCGAGCATTGAATCATTCAAGATATTCAATTGGTACATTCGAATCTTGTTGTGTCTTAAAATAACCAATCAATGGACAATTTCAGGTATCGCGAACATTGTATCATTCAAGATATTCAATTGGTATATTCGAATCGTGTTGTGTCTTAAAATAACCAATCAATGGACAATGTCAATTATCGCGAGCATTGAATCATTCAAGATATTCAATTGGTATATTCGAATCGTGTTGTGTCTTAAAATAACCAATCAATGGACAATTTCAGGTATCGCGAACATTGAATCATTCAAAATATTCAATTGGTATATTCGAATCTTGTTGTGTCTTAAAATAACCAATCAATGAACAATTTCAGGTATCGCGAGCATTGAATCATTTAAGATATTCAATTGGTATATTCGAATCTTGTTGTGTCTTAAAATAACTGGTCTCTGGATAATGTTTCTTCTATCATGATAAAGTGACATCACTGCAAAAATAATTTACGCAATGTGTAAATTTTAAAAATGTTAAATATGTTTTTTATTTAAAAATGTACTAAAAATGGGGAAATAATTCCTTTCACCAGTAGTCATCCATATGTTATTTAGCAATTAAGTTAAAAAAATTTATCAAAAGTCCAGCTGGACAAGTTACAAAGTACAAATTAAATTAAAAGAAAAAAAAATACTTTTCAAAGCTCTCGACGATGTCGTAACAGCTGACCGCCTAAAGCTCAAATTCTGAATTTTTAATTCTTTGACCAAATATTTGATTTGTGTAAAAGCATTAGAAAGAGTATAACTTTATATCTAAAAAAATTATACTAAAACAAGGTGTACTACGCAATTAATATAATACAATTAACCGTTTGCTATAATACACACACATATATATCAGCAGTAATTGTCAAAATCGGAGACCTTTTCTAGAAAATATACAATATACCATTATCTAATGATTCTTTTTCATATCCCTTGAATTTCTGCATTTCGCAAGTTTCTCCAAAATTATTCTTCACGCGTGCTGCGAGTGAAATACTAATACGCTAATGTTATCGTTGGTGGAATTTTTTAAACATTTTCTCATACTTCAGCAACGCGTAAAATCGAAGGAACGCGATTTTTATTACCAGCGCTTTCGATATTAAACGAAAAGCAGAGACGCCATGGTTCGCAACGAACCATATAAAGTTGATCACGCAGTTTTATGCATTTAGAGGAAATCTGAAGATGCAAAAATATACGAAATGTCCAAAGTGGTCGTACGGTGCTCTGTAAACCAAACGATTGCTACGACCATCTTCCATTCAGATTCTAACGTTTTAATTTCATTCGCGAAAATATAAATTCGTAAAAATACGTCAAGTTCTATTTTCGACAAGATTTTCAAACAGTAAAATTGCACTCCTTAAGAGCTAATAAACAGAACGATCAAAAGCGTTAATTGAAGATTAAGAATACTCCGATGGAATGTTAGAAAAATTTGAAAAATAGCTAATCGTTCGATAGCCCAGCGTTCCGCTAAAATAAATTCGTAACCTGAGGAAACAACGTGTACTGTGTACCGAGGAACGTGGGAAGTAGCGATAACTGGAAGGAATTTGTGTAAATTAAGGACGCGTGGACGCGTTAAAAGCAGTGACAACGCGTTTGCATAACGTGAATTGCAGCGTAACGAGAATTAACTATATGTAATGAGAATCTCAGTGTAATGAGACAGGGATTCATTAAGACGGCAACTCGCGTGGATGTCGGCAATTGAACCTAAATTCTCAATGTAGAATGTAGCAATTACATTGAAGAGATGAATATCTTGTTTGCCTATAAGATGTATCATCGATATTGTTCTAATCATTGATATTCAATAACGTGAAATGTGTCTGATAATACGTACAATATTTGTTAAATAAATGACACGAAAAAATATTCAGCTCGTTCTTTTACGCGTTAGAATTTCCACGCTAAAAGTACCAAATTTTAAAAAATGATCGAAATTAAAATATATTTATTTTGTAAGTACATCTGGTCGTAATTTTATTTCTTCTTCATTCTTCTGGAAAATCTTGCGTTTCCAGTAATTGCAAAAATAGCAAATCTGCAACTCGTTTGTAGTTAAATCCGGACATTTTTAAAGTACCGTTTTTGCTTCTTCTTTACTCAAATGGTTGGAAGAAACAGCAAGTTCTTGCTTGAAATTTATGAACTTGGATCTCGAGATATGAAAAGCAAGGTACAACATGTATTTGCTAGCCGAAAGGATTGCGAAAAGAATCATTTGAGGTTGCTAGTATGACAAGATTTTTTATCCAATAGAAAAACACGCGATATTAAACAGTCGGATTAGACAAACTTTTCTGGAAATTCCTTACGCAGTGGCGACCAAGCTCGATGCTATCGCTTAAAATTCTTGTAAAGCACTTGGCACACAGAAAACGTGAAACGTTAAAATTGAATTACGATGCAGTCGAATTTGCATAATCGCTAGAGCCGCTAAAATCCATAATCTGCGTCTCAATTAACTTCGCAAACATTTTTCAAGCGGCTGAATAATTCGCAAATAAACATTCGGAAAATTGATGGCCAGGAATTCGCAAAAATATCCGATATTTATCACAACCGCGATTCAATTTCATCCGCGTGCTGAACAAACGATATCTGTTTAAAACCGCGCAAGAGATCGGATTTAACGCGCGAATTTGCCACTTTGCTCCACCAACATCACACAACGCCAATTCCGCGATATTTGTTCGTCGATTTCTTCGCGACGCGCCGTCAACCCAATACAAAGAAAGTAAGAAGACACGTTGCACTTTGTGCAGGGGACCACAGGGATAGGAAACTTGATGCTAATCGAAGCATAGCAAAAATTAGACGACTTTGAACTTTAAATTTCTATCCGCTACTTTATGTAATAGACAGCAACAATATCTGTTTCTATCGACAAATTCTGTTCTATGGGTTGACAACTAAGTGACTGCGGATTTGTCGATACCACCGAACGGCAAAACCCGCAGTCACTTAGTTGCCAAGCCAATGTAGTCGTTGACTGACGGTACCCGCGGAATAATTTCAGGAATCGCGATAATCGATTTCGTCGCGAGCTTGCTGGATCGTGACTGTCAGCGGAATTTTGTTACGGCGAAGGAGAATGGCGTCGACGGTGGCCCGTTAGAAACGACCTGCCACTGGTACACTGAAATTGGATGGAAACTCGGCGAACAGGCGAGAATATATATTGTAAACTCCGTGACAAGTCCCGAAATCGGTTCGCAGTCTACAAACTTTCGTCATATCCCGTATGCGAGCGGCCATCGTGTGTTGGGCTTGCAGATGGGTAGAGGGGGCGGTAGCGAGAATTTACGGGTACCTCGTTTCTGCTACGTGACGATAAGTGTGCCTAACATTAAGCCCATAAATTCTCCATAGCTATCTCGGTGCACGGGACAAAGCTGCAAGTCGCGGCATTTTCCTACCTCGATTCGTTGATCGATGGAAATTCTTCGTGTACCTCGTTTGTCAATGCGCTCCAATCTGCCCAGCTATCGCATTTTTCTCTGCTCTCGCAACGGTAATCGAAGCTGCTGAAATACGAGAGCCACACGTCGGCATCTTCCTTTTTTTCTCTTTTTTTCTTTTTAACGTTAATTTCTAGCGGCAGCGCTTTCACTCTTCCGCGGTTCCACAATTCCAGCTTGCAGCATTACGAATTAGCGCACTTTGGATCGAACCATTCATTGAACATGGAATATGGTCGCGTCTTGCTATTACAAATTAGTCGGATGCATTAGGAATGAGACTTCTTACGGAATGTAGGGGGCTTCATTTTGCTTGGTACGTTGGATAATCCGATCAGTGGCCTTTGTTATGTCGCAACAACACTTTTAATTTACAGGAAGACTATGTTTTTAATTCTACTAATTGTACCGGTGAAAGATTGGTCAACTTCGTAGATGAAAAAGCAGTAGAATATTTTAAATTCATCTTGGAACTTGCTATTATTTAGATTCGCCTCTTGTGATAGAAGAACTCGAGGGATTAATTGCGTATTTACGTGAAAGCGAAGTTCACCGATTGAGGAAACGTTCGTGGAAGGTCCAAAGGTTTGAGACATTCGAGGTAACTAAAATTGAAAACGTGGAGAGTATGGTTGCTGGTTTATGGCACGGTAGCGTATCCTCTGGCTGTATTCAAGTTAGAAAACCGGCACGAGGATAAACTAAGAAGACGTTCACTGTATACCTGTACAACTTAACAGTTTCGCGGAACGTCATCCGCTAAACACCAAACTTTCGTCATATCCATCGTGCAAGGGATCGTGGCCACGGATTTGACGTATGTACTTTACGTGACGACGTGTCTGATAACACACTTTGAATAAAGTTATGGCCAACAAGCTGCGAAATGAACTACTCGCGTAAATATAATCGCGTTTCGGTATGTCATCGCAGCCAACGTTACACGCTGAACGACAATATTTCTTGCAGGTTAGAAGCTACAACGGACCGTGTTATTAGCAGCAGCATAATTTAATATGCACAGCTATACTTCCAGCTCCCTAGCTATCTAATTTAGAAACGTGCCAGTCTATTGTCACATCGACGAAAACGCTTGTTTCCAACTTCAGCTACATGCTTCTGCTCTACGACGCTCGTACAATTTTCCGGCTTTTCGTTGCTTCATGTGGGCGTTTGTAAAACTGTTATCGAGATCCCAACGATTTATTAAAGGCGATTTTTGGTACACACGTACGAGTAAGTCTCGAAGATGGTATGCCAGTGGGGGTAGCCATCCACATGTTATTTGACAATTAANGTTAGAAAATTTACCAAATGTCCAGCTGGACAAATTGTAAAGTACGAATTAAATAATAATAATAAAAAAAAGGAAACTTTGACTGCTTAAAATAGACAAACTCGAGGATTGTATCCAGGTGGGAGTACCCATCCACATGTTATTTTGCACTTAAGTTAGAAAATTTACCAAATGTCCAGCTGGACAAATTGTAAAGTACGAATTAAATAATAATAATAAAAAAAAGGAAACTTTGACTGCTTAAAATAGACAAACTCGAGGATTGTATCCCGGTGGGAGCAGCCATCCACATGTTATCTGGCAATTAAGTTAGAAAATTTACCAAATGTCCAGCTGGACAAATTGTAAAGTACGAATTAAATAATAATAATAAAAAAAAGGAAACTTTGACTGCTTAAAATAGACAAACTCGAGGATTGTATCCCGGTGGGAGCAGCCACCCACATGTTATTTTGCACTTAAGTTAGAAAATTTACCAAATGTCCAGCTGGACAAATTGTAAAGTACAAGTGTAAGTACAGCAGTGAAAGGATATTTGAAAAATATTCTCTACGTTACATCGAAAATAAATGGCATCCGGTACTTTGAACGTAGCTGAAGAGACAAGCTATCGTATATGATAGAATAAATAATTTATAATAAAATATAACGCAGCTATTTTACATCTTTCTCTTCCGTTCTCTTCCTCGTTACTAAATGTCTAAAATGTCTTCACATTCAATACAATTATTATTCCTATTTATTTCTGGTAAAATGTTAAAATGATAGTCTTGTTCTATGAGAGTTATGTGAAGATGAAATTTAAAGTAAACAGTAATTTAGCATAATTACATAGAAACTGGCTTTTAAATTGATAAAGTACTATTTCTAACAAACTTCCTTGAACCTGTGATGTGTTTTCAGGTTCAAAACCTACTGACCTTAATTAGCCAACACAGAATCAGTTAGTTAAGGTAAAAGGTTAACACCAAATAGAGCTTCTCAGTGTCAAAGGTCTCGAAGTATACGTCTTTGGAAAAATCCATATTCGCTTTCCCTCCAAATTCGTTGATGATAAAAAATCCCTATTTTCATTTGCATTGGAATTAATTCAAAATGTATTATTATCGTTCGACCAATTTCCTTTAGAAATGTGCTCAATCAACCGCATCTCTCGCCCAGTAACCTCGATCCGTCCAATATAATTGCAAAAAATCTGACGAATTTCAATATCATTAGTAACGTAGCGTGTAGTAAATCGCTAAAATCGCTGTTGTTAGTGAACTACTATAGTAACTATCGCGATGGGTGCGTCACACGAAATCGATATTTCGTACAGTCGTTTCAGACAATTTACGATTTAATGTTAGAATCACCAAAGGTTGGTTAAAACGACGACTAATTTATCGTTTCAATAGAAATGTCAACATTTGCCACGATTATTTTACCAAACATTTCATGACGTGCTTTTCATTCTGATTTAAACGTCGATTGATAGTCGGTGGATTGGGTAGTTTTATACGTCTACTTGTTCGATACCAAATGAATTTTGAACGTACAATCTTTTACGAGGAGAAACGTTGGCGGTTTTAAAGGTCCTAAAGGTCAGAAGTAAAGATGACGATGTATTTGGTGGGAATAGATAGTTTGGCGTAGGACACGTATGTTAGAATGACGTCGGGCTTTCATGGAATATGGATGACGGTAACTGTGAAGCGAATGATTCCGTGTTTTACGATATGGCAAACGAAAATATATAGAGAATATTGTCATTTAAAGATTAAACACAGGGCTCATGAAATATGGATAAGTGTGGTCACGGACCAGGTGACTCGATGCTTTACGGCGTGTGTTTGCTGTCGATATAATAAATATATACTAAATTACACGACAGTACACTGCCTGTAGCAAGTATTAAATTTATTACTCCACCGTCTCAACGAATCGGTTGAATCTTCAACTTTTTCCACCAGCTGATCGCACAGTTATTTTCGCATAGAATAACCGATATCGTAATCTTACGTACTTTTTAACTATTTTTTGTTATAACGTTTTAACAAATTGTCAACCCACCCATCTTTGCTTAGTATTTTTTAAACGTTGCAATTCTTCAGATTCCTCTACGTTGTGAGTCAGTCTCTTCATAGCTAAGTCTCGAGTTGATCTCCTTGTGGCCTTTGCATGGAAGAATCGCTCTGAAACGTGTAATGTGTCATTCCCAGAATTGATAGTAAGCTATCAACCCACCCATCTTTGCATAGTATTTTTTAAACGTTGCAATTCTTCAGATTCCTCTACGTTGTGAGTCAGTCTCGAATTGATCTCCTTATAGTCTCTGCATGATGAACAAACATGTAACTGCATAAAGTACACATACACTCTGATACATAATAACATCTTATCCCTAGAATTGTACTTTCTAAAGCTTTCAGCTGAGAACTATAGCAAAATGAGGGTGCGAAACTCCCTGTAACGAGTTGCCAAAAGCGTCGACTCTGAGAAAATGAGAATTTCGAAATCACGCGAATTGTCGTACGACGTTGTACGATAAAATCGATGACACGGACAATCGTCGATATACCAAAGGTCGTGAAGATCGATTTGCAGAAACATTCGTTTTCTTCCTACCTCAAATCACCGCGAGCCTGCTAATTCCATCAATCTCCACTTGCGACCCTTTCATAATCTCTCGAATGACATGGGCAACCGTGGGGACTCACGATGGCTATGTAACAAAAGAGGCAAAAGGAAAACGTAGCCGAGGCGGAAGAATAGAGAGATTACACGACCGATATCAGTGTTTGCAGAGCTGTCAGGCGTGTTCGTTCAGTTCCTGAAACTTTCACAATTTACAAACTCTCGTCAAACATTTATCAAAGGTTCCGTCGTCTCGTTTAGCTTCCATTTTCCTGTGCGCGACAACGAGGGCGGTAGCCTGGTTAGCGGCGAATTCGCAATTCTCTTTCGAATATGCGGATCGTCTTGAAACAGAGCAAAAGACCGAGTTATCGTGCAACGTGGATGAGATTATTCGCGATTGCACGAGCCTGTTTAACTCTCACCGCTCCGTTTCGCCCCTTTTCACTCCCCGGCTCGACGAGAGAACGAGGGCCTCCGTGAACCGCTAAAACCTGTGACGTACTCGAAATAACTGCGTCGAGATTTTCAAGCTGAAGAGCCGCACGCTTAATGGGTGCCGCCTTTTCACCGAGAGAACCATCTTCGTGTCACGTTCCCTCGTCTTCGTTTATTTTTTCAACGTCGTTCAACCTCGAGCACCGCTGCTCGCCGCGTTGCTGATACTTTTCGGCCCAACGTACGATGTATAACCCGCGTTGCTCCGTTTCATTCGCATTTTTCTTTCGTTTCTCCCTCTTCTTTCTCTTTGTTTTCTTCTTTTTTTTTCTTTAGGTTATGCGTTATCAACGCTTGTTGAGGGAGATCTCAATGGCAAATGGAGTCGGATAAATTTCATTTCGAATAACGAAGACGAAACTTGTTGGTGAATATTTATGCGACGAATAACGTTTTCATTCGGCGATAAAATTATTTGTCAGCAACAAATGTATGGCGATGTTGGTTAGTCGGAATAATTTGGGCTATTGGTTCGACGATACTAATTTACATCCGAGGGTGGAAATTTATAGGTTGCGAAACAGAAGGTAACTTGTCGAATTATTATCATTGTTATTAATTCAGTATAAGAACGTGAGTCCCTTCTCAAGCCTTTAAACAGAAGGTTGTTTTAACACTTTGACTGCCACGTTGGTCACAGTTTCTCCTGTGACGCCACGATGGGTCACTGGTGACCAGGGCGCTTCAACTTCTTACGATTGTAACAATTGTATGAAAATTGACATTTAGTGCATTTTGAATATAACTGATAAATAGAAGATACTTTGAAATAAAAAGTGCCCCATTGAGCAATTAAACATTGTTGCTAGAACATCAATAAAAAGACAAGAGAACAAATCTTGCATCTAACTGTGCACTGTGTTAAAGCACTCTAAACATAAATGTGGCTCATCGATACAATCTGGACGATAGGTGGTCGCCTTTTTGGTCCGATTCCTAGCAATTTCTGATCCTAACTGTTTAACATATTTTTTATAACACTGCAAAATTTTCCTGCCACGTACGCTTGTCCTTCTTCCTGCTGTATTTCGCGTGGCAATCTCTATCGAATAAGTACATTCCACGGTTCTGGTGAATGGCACTGTGTAAGGTGCATTGCGAGTGCCGTTCTAAAATCTGGTACCTTGATTTTTGCTTTTGTTGCTTGTTTATAGAGCATCATCGCGTTTGAAATCGCTGTATTTAACAATAACTCTAAAGCTAATTTTGCATACCACTTGAGGGTTCTTCTGTATGCTATAGAATATGTTAACATTTGATCTGATAAATCTACAGCATATTTTCCTCCGTCGTAACCTGCCACTACCATTGCTTTATCGCAAACATAATTTTTTTCAGGACTCTTACCACTTCAGCCGAATGTTTCGTCGAAATCATAAAAATAATCATAGTACTGCTCACTAATATCTTCTACACGTTCCAGCAATATATTCTGCAGGTTTTGCTTACGACGAAATGACGAAAGCGAATGGTTTGTTGAAATAAACGAAAGCTTGTTACAATACGTCGCTATCAACTGTTACCAAGGCGCTACGATGGTCACCCCGACCACCGATAAGATAAACGGTCCATTGGGGAAGAACGTTGTCTTACATCATCAATTTGTTATTATTTTGCCATTATGTGCTTTGAATAATAAAAATACTCCCGTGGCGTCCTGAGCGAAACACGTGATTTCGGTGTGGCAGTCAAAGTGTTAAAATAATCAGGTTCTACTTGTACCTTTTATGGAAGCAAATTTTAGCTGATCGATAGTCGTCAAGGAAAGAGCGTATTTTGCCTTCTCGTTCTTTCATTCTGCCTTCTTCTTTCTTAGTTTGTCGTAATGGTAGGTACAGTGACTGCACTTATTTTTACCAATAGCTTCCGTTCTTTTAATGATGCATTTTCTCGAAATTTCAGAAGCATTTACCATTTGTTACCATTTGTTTGCTAACTCGACAAGGACAGTTTATCCTTCGTTAACGATAATCGTTCGTTCCAAAACTGCAATCGCCAGTCAACATTTTCATAATCCGCAAGAGCTGCGCACGGATGAAGCGTGAAACAAAGATAGTTTGTCAACGTAGCGTATCGATTTTCCTCGTGCGTATACTCTGCGTAACGCACAGTACGTAGACGTTGATCGGTATCTAATTAGACAAAGCTACGAGAGTGGGCAGGAAAATGAAAAACGAAGAATCTTCTTCGATCGCTTTGTTCGGCAGTGGCAAACTGAAAGGAGGAAACTCTGCCAACGAATCGCTTTAACAAGTTCTCGTCATTTTGCAAGTACTCGGAAGCACTTGAATCCTGGACGACGTACAATTGGAGTGGGCGAAAAGTTAAATACGTCTGACACAGTTTATCGCCAACAGCACCGCGAATCGTGAAACTTTCTCGTGCAACTGTGCGTCGAGAATCCGCCATTCGTTTATTCCTCGGCTGCTCTGGAAAAACCTCGGGCCGACAGCAACGAACGATTCGCGCCGATCGAATCAGCGCGCCGCTTTGCCAAAAATTCGCAACTTTCGCCCGATAATTTCAGGTCTCGCGGACGTCTCTGTCGATGGATATCGGCGATTTTTAAAAAAATCAGACACGCTCGATGGACGAATGGACGATGATGAAATATGCAGTTTAACGAGCCTGTAAAATTCCAGGGCGGCCATATCCCGTGTCCAGTTTCGCCATTTCTCTGCTGAAATATAAATGCGCCAGCTAAGCAGCTCTGCGGAATGGCCGTGCTTTAGTCACCGCACGTGCACACGTCACAACGCTCGATAATCAATTTTTCGCAAGTCGTTCGTTAAGCCTTCCAATTTCTATCTTAAATATTGAACAAACCGATTCCGGCTCATGGCCATTTAACGCCCAGGATACTCTTGGTGAGTGGGCGGAATCTGCAAATAAATGAAACATCGAATCGCTTGAAAAAATCTTTTTCCATTTTTCATTATCGGTTTAGCCGCAAACTCTGCACGCAGCCACATAACACGGACGATTGTTCATCTTTCACCAACGAAATTTTCAGCAAGAAAGCTTCCATACAAATTCGAGATTACAGCGTGTAATAGGAGAAGAAGAGCGAGGTAAAAATTCTAATCGGCTGTAATATTAAGTAAACGAAATATTGCTTATAAAAACTGAGGGATGATGGGGTTGAAATGAATTTACGTGGTGATGAAATTTTCTACCGCGGCCCTCCGACTACGCTTTACAAGTTTACAAGGGCGGGATTAAAATTGACTACGTTTGCTTGTCAACACGCGATCGTACAGTTTTATCGCGCCGATGTTTTACGACTGCGTCCTCACGTACAGAACGTATCGACGTTTTTACGGTAAGTCAGTGAAAATCTGAGAAAAAATGTTCGGGTTTTAGAGAGCGTGAAAATATTTCCAGTCATATTACTCCGGGTGTATTAGCCCTTGCAAAAACGCCATTTCTATAGGAAATGTTCGATTCTTCGTATTAAATTGAAAGTCACAGATCGACTATTATCGACAGAATTTTTATCGAATCGATGTTTGAAAGAAATTCTCCCTTGCGTTTGTAATTTGCTATAAAGATTGTATAGTACAAGTATCGATGATGTATAAATATCGAGATACGTGTAATTATGTGTGCTATACTATGAGTGTGTTGCAGTACGTGCGTGAACAGCGTCTCGTAAAACAGAAGAAAGCAGCTGTTCCATCGGTAAGGAAGATGCTGAGACAAAGAGATTGCTGAGACGCGTGCAAATGTGTATCGATGAATATCCTGACCATCACAGATTAAATAAATCTGAAACTCTTTTGATATCAATTCTAAGTGTAATCTAAATGTTCCTGTACAATTATTTCGGCGATTAAGATGCACAATTCTCAGCAATAAATAAATTGGAAAGACACGTAATAAGCAAATGCGAATAGAAAATTACTTTGAAAAGTCGTCATGAATTTCGTCCTATATTTTCTATATCTTTTCATGTTTCGTTCGATTTTTTCGAACATACGTTTTACCAAAATTGCAACGCTACGGAGTAAGTTTTAAACCGTGTTGGTCTCCAATACACGGTGCATGGATTGCTATTGATTTTAGAAATATCTAAAAAATTTGCCTTGCAATTGCATGTGCCCGACGATTGTACATGTTCGGTGCTTCAATATTTGCCATGTTGAAACCAAACTAAACCTTTCCATTTCCCTGTGTTCGCAGCTTAACCTCACTCGCAAGTACGCCGCGCGTTCACGGCGGAAAAGGTACGACAGCGATATCGTCGTCGAGAAACTTCAATCTTACACATTTTGATCATACACGATACAATGATGAAAAATACAAAAAAAATAAAACGTTAAACGTAATCCCCGTGCGCGTAGAATGTGGCCAATGTCGCGAAGATCGATGACCCAGAACAGTCGTGCCATCCTATGAGCGTTTCGAAAATTACGGCCATTGCACGCGGGTGGAATATTCTACGAAAATTACTATCGCGGCCGTGTCTTTTCATTATTATTATTATTATTAGCTTGTGAATCGGCGGCAAAACATAAAATGGGTAAAATATTGGGTTGGCAACTAAGTGATTGCGGACTTTGTCATTACCACCTAATGACAAGGTCCGCAATCACTTAATTGCCAACCCAATACAAATCGCTGCTATTACGCGACGAGCTTCCAAGGGAATTTTGTATTTAGTTGGTGGATGTTGGTGGAGAATTGGGAAAATGTAGAAGATGAATAGAGGACCACAAGGAACAATTTTCTAGAAACCATGGATACAGAAAGGTTATCTGAAAACGATGACAATGGGATGACAAGACGAGCAATACGATGGTAATACGTCTTTTGTGGCGAATTTTACTTTTACTTGAAATTGAATGGCACTATCCAATAAATGGACCCAATAGTTTTATTCTTCTTTTATAGATTTTCCATTCTTCGTAATAATCGCGTTCGCCTCGGTTCTATTAATTTTACATCCATTCAAAAATATAATAGAATCTACCAGGGAAAAAGGTGCTACATAAAATCCTACCTATCATAAGCTGTACTATGAACATATATTATTTTTCAAGTATTGTGTTCGATGTCGAATAGCAATTTCGAAATGCTTGTATTTATTTGATAAATTATTGAATAAATTACACGCTTGTGATTATATTTATCTACAGTGTGTAAAGATGCACGCGATAAAATAGGATTACAATCAATGAACGTAATAACAGTATTTTCTACTTCATTCGCCAGCTCGATCGTATACCTTTTAGACATGGAAGATGTTAATTTTTAAACAAAATTTCTCAGAACCATATTTTATGGATAGCCCGTTGCAGTTCTCGTTTGTCACTCAGTTATTATTCATGTTTCCATAGCGCTAAATAACTAAAGAATGATATGATATATTCGACAATAAAATATGCAATGTATTTTACACTAAAACTATCAATCTACACAGCATATCTAAATATAACAATTAGAATTAATGAAGCGTGTAATAAAGATCAATTATGTATGGTATACAGTGTTGAAGAGATTATTGTTGTAAATGTTTGTTTATAATAATGTTATTCAATTAATTGTCTTTTATATATCATCTTTATATATCATTTGCTTACTGTAATCGAGAGAAACAAAAATTTATTACAATGGCTGTTTTGATATATTCAGTAACAATTAATTAATAACATTGTTATAAACAAATATATAACAGCTACCTATACACATGTAATTATTACGAATTTTCTAAAGTTCTATCTGCACAAAAATCAATTGATTGGTTCAAAGTCCAAATCCCTATTCCAAAGACAAAACACCTGTACACTGTGGTTCCTACAGATTTGGTGATTTCAGTGTTACCACTCGAGTCACGCGATAAACGTTCCCAGCAGTGTAATCAGTAAATCGCACTTTTCCAAGACTCCTCTCAACCATTGCCGGAAAAGGAAGGGAACACGCCTATTTTCTTTCCTCCGGGACGCATTGTTTTCAACTATCCGCAGCAGCTGAATACGGCATCAGCCCCGCCAACTGAGAAAATCCCTAGAGGCGACAGTCGTTGCGCGGAGAAATTGCCAAGTGATCGGGCAGCAAAGGTCGAAGGCGACCGAGTTCCACCGCAAGTAGATTCCTAGCGTCGAGCTATTCCACTGCATGTAACTAACAGTTCCTCGCTGCTTTTCTTCTCTTTTTATGAGCTTTTCTCGTCAAAATTATTTATAATATAATGTGTGTAAAATAACAAGCGCCACGTTTAAGAAACATTGTTATTAATCTAACAATGCGAGCCCTTGCAGACTATACAGAGGATGAATCGTTTTCAGATTAAACAAGCAGCTGCAGAGATTTTTGAATTGCAGCTGGCAATTATTTATTTCTTACTGCGACAATACGATCGAATAAATAAAAATAATAACAGTAGCAGCCTAACGCGAGCAGTATCAGCGAGTAGCTGAAGACTGTTTTGTAGAAGATACTGTAAGTAGTAAAATTAAAAAGTTTTGCTTTGCCATTGGGAAATGTTCTACGTAGCAATGAGAACACTGCAGCGTAGAATTTAAATGCAATTTCTTTTTGCAAATAATTATTGACGATGCTGGAAGACGGTGTCACAATGTCGTTTTTATGGAGGAAAATTAGTTAACTGCTTCTTCGCTCTTGTCCGTGCCACCGACCTAAATCAATGCAATTCTTTCCTTTTTCTTTTTCGCGAATTTCAACTACGATAACGCATACGCTTTTTCTCTTTCCTCTTGAAAAACTTGTTTCTTCGCACTCGTGTTTATATTTACGATTTTGTTCCTCGGTTCTGCATTTTTTGCATCAGGCACAGGCAAAAGAAGTGGATAATATATTTTATACAAATATATCATATATTTTATATAAATATATTTATGTAATTTACCATTACAATTACATATTACAATAATATGCAATTGCAATATACGATTACACAATGATATAAAGTATATTTAATAATATAAATATATAAATATATTTTATATAAATAGAAAACTTTTTATATAAATAAAGAGACACAGGCAAAACAAGTGGACAATATATTTTATATAAATATATCATATATCTTATAATGTAATATATAATATATTTTATATAAATATATTTATATAATTTACCATTACAATTATATATTATAATAATATACAATTGCAATGTGCAATTATAACACATAATTGTTGATTATATAGTAATTATATATACAAATGCAATATAAGATTATACAATTATATAAAGTATATTTAATAATATAAATATATAAATATATTTCATATAAATAGAAAACTTTTTATATAAATAAAGAGACACATGCAAAACAAGTGGATAATATATTTTATATAAATATATTTATTATCATATTTTATATAATTACATTTCTTTATTATTATATTTTATATAATTATATTTATTTATTATAAATATATTTATATAAAATATATTACCCACATCTTTTGCCTGTGTCTCTTTATTCGTACAAAAAAGTTTCTATTTATATAAAATATATTTATATATTTATAGTATTAAATATATTTTATATAATTGTATAATCGCATATTGCATTTGTATATATAATTACTATATAATCAACAATTATGTGTTATAATCGTATATTGCAATTATACATTGTCAGACACAATAATACAAATACACTTGCTCTGAAACACGTTATCTAGCACAGTGAATGTCATAAAATATACAAAACGTTGTGGCTCCTTTAATTCGCACTTACTTCACTGACGCAACCGCGGTCCTCCGCCACCGAATTCAAGCCTCTTTTATGTCCTCGCCATCCAGTTCGTGAAATTAGTCGTAATCTCATTGAGCTTCCTCGATAAGATCGCTGGTATAAAAGCGCGCACGAAGATTATCGAACCTCGATACCGAGCTAATTGCGGATCCCGGCTTTTATTTCGATTGTTCGGCACATGGAATTTTTGCCTGGCCAACAAATCGCTGAATTTTACACGCCAGCATTCCTTTGCGTAAGAGATAATTTAATAACCGATAACGTTAATAAACTGACGAATTACGAGTTGTAAGTTATAGGTCTACCTTTTCGATTTTTCAGTTAATGATAAAATAATGGAAAGTCAGGAATTTGTAAAATTTAATTATGAAATTTTAATTCTTTTCAATAAAAATAATTTATTATGCCATGGCAATGAATATTTTTATGCTGTGTACTGTATTACGTTACTATTATTTTCTATTGTATTATTATATTATATTTTTACATATACTATACTATATTATTGGTATTGCTAACTTGAAATTTATGACTTGTGAATCACTGTGTCTATCAGTAATGAGCCTTGTTGGCAATTGAAAATCTGTACGTTAATACTTAATGATATATATTGAAAATATCAAGGAAAATTGATATTCTCTTAGCAATTTAGTTTGTAGTTCGTTCAATTTGCAACATAGTACGTCTTTCGTAACGTCCACTACTGGACAATGAGCTGCAGAACGTTTAGAAGATTCAGGATATGTGTAAATGTTACAATTGGGTTGGCAATTGAATGATTGCGGATTTTGTCATTGTGTGGTAATGCCAAAATCCGCAGTCACTTAGTTGCCAACCCAATATGTTTTACAAAATACAATTGGCACGTATTACACGCGTTTTGAAGATTTTATCACAGACCTGTTTGATTAAAGCTGACGTTTAAAATTATCAAATGTCAAAATATAATAAAGTGAAAATAAATAAAATAAAATAAAATACCAAATAGGCGAGGGTACAATGCCTGACTCCGGAAAGGTAAGCGAGGCCAGGTGATAAATTTGAATATAGACGCGAGTATCTCAATTAAAATTTTTAAAACCGTGTGAAGGGAAAGTAGCAAGTTACGTTGTAAATTAAATCTGAAATTCTGTTATTATATAGTTCCCTTTCCAATTTCAATCACAAGCAATTTATTACGTATAGCAATTCATAAATTGTGCGATTGAATAATTATTATTTGGTGTCTGTAACGTGAATGTTGTATCAAACTGTGATATATTTTGGTGCATTTGTGGAATTTTCACTATGTTTCGACGAAACGTCGGATTCGATCAACCGGATTCCTGTTATGTAACGAAATCCCTTTTGTTGCTGTACATATACAGACGTAGTATGAAATTTAACAGCGATAAAATCTATTCTGATTGGAAATATAAATTGAAATAATGGGCGCAGCTGAGGGCGGATAATTCCTTTAGGAAATTTCATACACTCGTTTGCTAAATACCATTTATCGAGGACGATGTATAAACTGAGAAAATATCGTGGGAAAGTAAATTAGAAATTTGACTATTGTGATATCGTGATCGATGAGATATTTCTTTCAGGCGTACATCATTAATTTAGAGTTTTTAGTAACTCAGTTTAACGTGTGTTCGTCCGTCATTTCATTTGGAACAATAAGTTGCAAAGTTTGAACTATTAAATACAATGAGAATTAGATTTTCCATGGCAAAGGAAAATTAAACTGTCAAAAAAAATATAGCTCAAATATTTTTAAATATCAACCACACGTTCATTTAATTAGTTGGCATTTCGGTGTTTCAACTTGAGATTAATAATTAGTTACGCCGTTGTTAATAGAAATGTCATCCAACAATCAAGTGCTTCAAAACTATTTCATTCATTTATCAACGGTGTCCGTAATGGCATGGCGAATGTAGTCCGCTATAATTGCTTCTTCAGCTCCAACTAATTAAGTGCAGCCTCATTACAGTTCTCGATCGAATCGCTGGTACAACTGCACGAACGAACGTAATCGAAACGAACAGAATCCATCGAACGACTTGGGTCCATTTTTCCCCTCTTGGGCTTGTCGAAATCACATTTCATTTTACGTTACTACCGCGGATTTATTAACTTATTACTCCACTTTACGTGATACGTAATTACAACTTTCGATAATTAACATTCCAATCAGTTGAATCAAAAAATTTATTTCACCAGTTCCCAACTCAATTGCGGGTTCTAATTTCCAACTCACATTCAATATGTCGCTAGTATTAGCTTACTATGTGGACGATAGCGTTGCAACGTCATATATTTACGAATTATAAAAATCTGAAGTCGAGAAGAAACTTTGACCATATTTTAAAGAAAAGAAAATACAAGCAAAGAACGGCAACGCATGCAAACCAGCTGGCTGCTGAACACGTGCAAAACTCTCATAGAAAGAAGACTAAAAAGAGAACACTCCACTGACCTCAGTAAAGAAATAAAATAGTTAAACTCTAAGATGGTACCCCGTGGGTTAGCCATCCGCGTGTTATTCAGCAATAAAGCTAGAAAAATGTACTGAATATCCAGTTGGACAAATTGTAAAGTACAGATTAAATAATAATAACAAAAAAAAGAAAACTTTGACTGCTTAAAATGGACAAACTCGAAGATGGTACCCCGTGGGGGGTAGCCATCCACGTATTATTCAGCAATAAAGCTAGAAAAATGTACTGAATACAGTTGGACAAACTGTAAAGTACAAATTAAATAATAATAATAAAAAAAGAAAACTTTGACTGCTTAAAATAGACAAACTTGAAGATTGTACCCTGTGGGGGGTAGCCATCCGCGTGTTATTTAGCAATAAAGCTAGAAAAATGTGCTGAATATCCAGTTGGACAAATTGTAAAGTACAAATTAAATAATAATAATAAAAAAAAGAAAACTTTGACTGCTTAAAATAGACAAACTCGAAGATTGTACCCCGTGGGGGGTAGCCATCCACGTGTTATTCAGCAATAAAGCTAGAAAAATGTACTGAATATCCAGTTGGACAAATTGTAAAGTACAAAGTAAATAATAATAATAAAAAAAAGAAAACTTTGACTGCTTAAAATAGACAAACTCGAAGATTGTACCCCGTGGGGTAGCCATCCACATGTTATTCAGCAATAAAGCTAGAAAAATGTACTGAATATCCAGCTGGACAAATTGTAAAGTACGAATTAAATAATAATAATAAAAAAGAACTTTGACTGTTTAAAATAGACAAACTCGAAGATTGTACCCCGTGGAGGTTAGCCATCTACGTGTTATTTAGCAATTAAGTTAGAAAAATTTATCAAATGTCCAGCTGGACAAATTGCAAAGTACAAATTAAATAACAAAAAAAAAATATTTGACAAATTTCACTCTTCCTTTTGCGCAGTGTACGAAAAGCTTAGCCAGCTTCGTCCGCCATCCAATGACAATTCCATTTCCAACTGAAAGAAACGAGAGGAATAGCGTTTCGGAAATTACCAACTGGCCAACTTCACCATCATTCGCTGCACTACATTTCCATCTCATTATACAGCCAGATAACGTCTAATCGTGAGCCTAACGTTCAGCAAGCACAGCTTCGAATTAACATTTCAATTAGTTGGCGCTATACAGGTTCGTCCCCTTTCACGAGAAGGAAATCCATCGTCCAGCTGAATCTGCCTCCTCCCTCTCTCTTCTCTCACTCTCTCTCTCTCTCCCTCTCTCTCACGGTTAAATTTCTAATTATACACGCTTTTTCCGGAAATCGTCGCATCGTTATTCAGCGACTCGGTGCCGGGGTCGGCTCGTTCAACTTCGGCCTACACGCGACTAACGCGACCGTATTACGAGCGTGATTACGAAAGTTGTCAAGTTGATTAAACGTTGTGCCTGGACGCAAGTTGCCTCAAAGGGGTAATCGCGCGAGGTGTCCACCCGGGGGCATGGCCGAAACTTTCTTAAACTGGCGCGCGGCGAGATTGCAAGAGTGATTTTCACAAAGAGGCGCAGGAAAGCCAGGGTGAAACGGAATTCGACGACGTTGTTTCGTTGACGACAGACGCGATATTGCCGCGACAACGTACGGCTATGATCATCAGGCTGAGGCAGTAAGTTCACCAACGCGTGTTCCTATTTTTCTCTGGTCCCAACAATGTTGGCCTGTGACAGCCGTAGAAAGTTTGCTTCCTTTCGCATTGGCGATTCGAGTTCCGCTATGACGTTTACCTTGCGCCTTACGTGCTCCACCGAGGAGAAAGTTCGCAGAGATAAGAACGAGGAGGATTTGTTACGATCGGTGTTGGAGAAGATGAACAACGGTTGGCTCGCCAAAGTTGAGAATACGAATGATTTTCAAGCGAAATATTTCTTTTCTTACGATATCGGCTTACGATGTTGGATTATGTTTTTGAATGTAAAAAAAGAGAAATTGCCTTTGTAATGAAAGTAGTTATCTCGATCTTATTGTTAAACTTCCATGAGTAAGTGTGTTTTAAGATCGTCGATTAACTTCTCTTTAACGAGTTAGCTGCTATTGACGAGTATACTCGTCGCGAAAGAATGACGATATTTTGTGATACGACCAGCTCTGTCGATAGTAAAATTAGAAAATAAAACGTTCGTTTCGTTGCAACTTCATTCTATATTACAATTCCGCCATTCTATGTCTGACGAGTATATTCGTCGCGAAGGAATGGCAATATTTTGTGATAGATCAGCTCTGTCGGTAATAAAATTAGAAAATAAAACGCTCGTTTCGTTACGATTTAATTCTATATTACAATTCCGCCATTCTATGTCTGACGAGTATATTCGTCGCGAAGGAATGGCAATATTTTGTGATAGATCAGCTCTGTCGGTAATAAAATTAGAAAATAAAACGCTCGTTTCGTTACGATTTAATTCTATATTACAATTCCGCTATTCTATGTCTGACGAGTATATTCGTCGCGAAGGAATGGCAATATTTTGTGATAGATCAGCTCTGTCGGTAATAAAATTAGAAAATAAAACGCTCGTTTCGTTACGATTTAATTCTATATTACAATTCCGCCATTCTATGTCTGACGAATATATTCGTCGCGAAGGAATGGCAATATTTTGTGATAGATCAGCTCTGTCGGTAATAAAATTAGAAAATAAAACGCTCGTTTCGTTACGATTTAATTCTATATTACAATTCCGCCATTCAATGTCTGACGAGTATACTCGTCATCGCTTACATTTTAAGTACACACTTTTCAAAGAAACCGCAACAGCTAACTGGTAACAAAAGGATCGTAGGATTGCAAGTCAACGTTATCTAAAAGCACTGTTATTAATCTGTGTGCGTGAGACGATTAAGAAAAATAAACGACAGGTAGAATTTCATTATGAAAATCAATACTTATTTTTATTGCAACGTTTATTCGCTTTCGTTCCGTTCAATTGTGCGTTTATTCGCATAAAGCTATTTCACATACGAAACTGTTTAAACCAATACGTTGCTTCCTAACACGTAAAAGAATCTGACAATAGTTTTGACAATAATCCATCGTATTAAGACCATCTTCTTACCGATAAATCTGCCAAAATTCGCAAAAGAATAATATTCAATTCTTTCAAGAATTCTTTTTCAATTATACTCAAACATTTCCCTTTACCAATCGTCAACGATAGAATCATTTTCTCTTCTTCCTATAAAGAATACTCAATGCGTCAGAAACTGATAAACGAAGAATGAATTCACGAAGACAAATATATATTTATTAAGAAACTGTTAAAGTATCGCTCGTGAGAGGATTAAAAAAACAACATAAGATAATCTGCTCGAAGCAAAATACCAAACTAATTACTCCCAGTACACATTGTTCGCGGATTAAGAGACCATCTCTCCTAACTCGAAACTGATTGAACCTCCGCATTCCACCATGATTTACCGATCGGAAATAAAGAAAAAACAAGAAAAGAGAGATATAGAAGGAAAAGAAAACGAAAAACAAGGAAAGGGAGGAAGAAAAACGAAGGGAAATAAAAGAAAGACGTTGGAAACGATGAGAGAGGCACGGAAGCATGTAGCGGGGCGTGTTCGCGTGCTGCGCGGCACTAAACCATCGATCGGCGTAAGAAAGGAACGGGAAATGGACGGGAACACCGTGGACGCATCTGCAGTCGGAGAATTAAAGCTCGGCTCTAGGTATTCATGGAATTCGCACGTTCGCGCGTAAATACCTGTCGGCGGCGCGTGTAAACGTTTACGCTGCTGGAAATTGACTAAGTTTCGCGTATAGAGGGGCGCGGCGATAGCTGGCGGAGGGAATTGCTCGGCAATTTATAGCCACGCTATTTAATAAGCAGCCTCGACGCCGACGTTCACGTCGCCTGAACCGAGACCAGACTACGCCACGCCGGAATCGTTACCAGCTCGTTTTCCGATTTCATTTCCGGCCTTGTAAACCCGAAGCGCTACTTACAATCCAGTTCGTATCAGCTTGCAAATTTACATCGACGTATCCACTGGGCTTGAAAACTTTCCTCACGATCGAAATCCTAAGCTTTTTATCGCGGTTACTCCAAATTCTCTGACGATCAGGGGCAGACAAACGAGCGTGTCAAGCAACATAATCAATTAATAATGACAATAATAAAAATCTTCGCCATAAGACAATGGCGGAATGGCGATGCAGCGAAGAAGTTGGTCGGACTTGTTGAAAGAAGAGAACGACTGTGCCTCTGAAAGCGTAAGCTTTGTTTGGCCATTCGTGGTCTTTTTCGAGACAATTTTCAACTCGATTGCGCGTGCTCGTTATCATCGCGATCGTCAGAACCAATTAAAACCTTATCAGTGGAACTTTCTAAAGGCTGTAAATTTGAATTTAGAACAATGGAAATAATGCAAAGTCGGTGGATAACTGTCGCATAGTTTAAAGCAGTCTACCAGGACACTCGTAAGAGTTAAATGAAAACTGCATGAGGAGCTTTAACCATCGCTGACCGGCCATAGCTTTCCAATTTAAACGTACGGAGCGGAAAGGACAGGTCAATTTGCGCCGAATTAACGAAAGCGGCGTGTCACGCAAGCCGAAGCGTGCAATCTGCTCACTGTAAAAATGTTTTGAAGCTGGCCAGGCGGTCAAAGATTTGGCATTTCCACGTCACACGCGGAAGCAGTGACAACAATGTTTAATTACGACAATGTCTGGTTGTAATTAGAGCGATTATTGTTAGGTGCATTGTTTGCATTGCTGCAAGACAGAATGAAATAAAATATATTTATAATACTATGGAAGTAATTTTACGTATGAAACTTCTGCGAGATATGTTGCGCGCTTTATAAAATCTTTTACAACTTCATTAACTGGATGCAGCTAGTCTCTTTTAGTCATTTTCTACTTTTGACTAATAACACGAAATAGAAGCATTTATTTAAGATTTTCTGTGTATTATTTTAATTATTTGTACGAATCATTGTAATTGTGTACAGTTAGATTTGATTAATTTTCATTTCAGAGATAACTATTCTTCGTAATTGGCTGGCTTTCGCGATTTCATTGTTTTGTCTTTTCTGTTTCTTAATTTGCAAAAGTAGAAAGTAAAAGTCTGGTAATTTCTTGATTAATAACCAAACACTTGTTGCTCGTTAGAAGATAATATTTAGTATACACCGTTAAGAAAAGTCCATTAACAGTTAATCGTAACGAAGTCAGCTTCTCTCGAAGCTGAAGTTGCTGGCTCTGAAGTCAACAAGTGTATAATGTCGTTTCGGTAAACACATTAACTCTGCGAGTTACGAAAATACGCGCTTTTTCCTACGAAGTAGCCGCTTATAAAGCTTATGTACAAAACACGAGAATGCAACACGAAGCATATACGTTTCAAGAATCAAAATTGTGGAAAATCTTGTCCGATAATTAGGAAATTTTAACACACTCGTCTTGCATGTTTTCTTCAGATTTGATGGAAGTGGAAATAAAATTTGTCGACCGCGCGTATTTTACGAAACGAGCAGAGTATAAAGAGTTAGTATTATAAAATTCGCGATATCCTAATGAAACTAACGCGTTGCAAAATTACGACTTACGTTCTGAATCTAAACTCGCAAATTTTCTATTTTCTACGTTACAAACTTCTCAGAAACTTTCTACATTTTTCCGGAAAGACGGAACGATTTGATGAAAGCTAAGATGACTGAGAATCTTCGTTACTTTCGACAGCGAACGGTCGGCGTTATACGGAAAATTCAAAATCGTCTTTCCGCTGGACGAATTAGTGGAAGATCGTTTTGACAGCAAAATCAAACCTATCAATACAATTTACGATGTAATCTACGAATTAAGATGGATAACAGTCAAGTTGCTGTCAGATTCTCAGCTTTCAAGAAAGAATTTCTCAGGCCTCGCTTCTTACGCCTAAGACCGGAAGCTCTAGCGACGTGCGCTGCTGCGAGGATAAATGAAAGAAAGCAACTCTTAAACAACTAATCCGAGACGCCTTTAACTAACCAAGTTTGGTGGGAAGTGTCGCGAAGCTTTTAACACGATGCTTTTAAAATGGTGGAACACATGGCGGTAGCAAACCACACTGACAACAACGATAACGATATGCAAAGCTGTCGGTGTGAAACTAGACCATGATCCTGAAAGCGTTACTCTGGCGTGTAATAATTTCCTCAAGGGTTTCCCGGTTAGATGTAACTCCGGGGATTGCGAAATCTACCGACGAGTTTCCGTTGTGGTAATCCGTGCTGGCTGACGATATAGCCAGGAAGATGGCGAGACAAACACGATGGAAACTGGCGTGTGAGGCGAAGGACAGTCTGGCCAACTGTCCCTTAGCCTTCATCTAAGTTATACCTCAAGTTTCGCTTTTATCACGCGCCGCTACTTCGCTACACAAATACGGCTACTCGCTAATCTGTCGGATCATTGCGATGAAGCTTCTTTTTATTGAGATATGTAGAATTTTATGTGCTAGACGAGATCAGCTGCGTAGTAGCGATACATGTATGTGAATATCAGTGTGTGCAGGTACGTGTGTGCGCGACGTCTCTAAAACGAAGCAATGCAAACTGTTCGGTTAATAGTCGGATATGGAAGAAAGTGGTGAGACGCGTGCAAATGTGTATCGGTGAATATCTTTGAAATCGCTTATCAAATAAATATATAACTATTCTAATATAAATTCTAAGTGTAAATGTAGTGTCGCTGTACCATTATTTCGGTTATTAAGATCCAAAATTCTCAACAATTTTATTGCCGAGGTAGTAGATTCTCACGTATCCTCCAAATACTTTTTAATTATTAAACTACATATGTATTTTAGTTTCAATAAATTTCGAAGGTATTGACGAAATTCAGGTGTTGGTCAGTCGAAATGATTGTCGGAGATGACTACGCTTGTAACATGCACGTGTAACGTGGAAAAATATGCAGAATGTTTAACCAGTTAGCTGTTTTGGACGAGTATATTCGTCGTAAAATTACAATTTGCTGTTTAAATTGCAATTTTAGTGAGAGCTGGAATATGAATATATAAATTTTAAGATGTTGCGAATATTTGCATATTAGAAACGATGAATTTAACGATGAAGGATTATTTTTAATGAATTTGCAATGGAAAAATTACCTGGCAATTTTTCTGTTGCAAGAGCACGCGTTATATACAGGGTGCGTTGAAAACCAGTCCCCACGATTTTTCACACACTTCCTATAGTCGGACGAAGAAACGCTTGGAACAAAAGTTTAGAGCGAGTGTCGAACACAAATTGCGATATTACGAATTTCGAAAAACATCTTATACTCCGCTCGATGCATTTTTCAAATCCCTGCAAGAAGCTGTTAAGCTATTTGGGTCGATAAATGTGAAATTAGATTAAAAGATGTATTTGGCTTATTATCGATAAAGGGAATGTAAAAACAAAAAAGAAGACAA
The DNA here is from genome assembly GCA_014825975.1 of Bombus haemorrhoidalis. NCBI lineage: Eukaryota > Metazoa > Arthropoda > Insecta > Hymenoptera > Apidae > Bombus > Bombus haemorrhoidalis. The sequence continues at coordinate 1,989,625 of CM026177.1, forward strand.
CGCTATCCTTTTTCGTCCTTCGTGTCTTTTAATATAATCATTTAATATAATCATCCGACCCAAGTACTCTGAATACTTTTCTACAGAGAATTGAAAAGTGCATCACGTTCTCAACACTGTAACTTGCAGTCGATTGAAAGTTTATCTAATCAACTTTCATTTCAATTTTAATTAACCTTCGGTCGAAACCTCTCGTTGTCCGAAAAATCGTGGCCACTGATTTCTAAACCACCCTGTGTATTAGTTCGTCTCGAGCAGGTATTGCGATCTATTTTTTGTAAAAAAAAAAAATACTGAGGTTTTCAGACGAAGATTTCCATTTTGCACAGGTAAGGATACCGAGCGAGTGATATACAAACTGCAAAAATATCGCGCATTGTTACTATCTACAGTGTACTATAAAATTTGTTATTATACAGCATATAGCGCATTAACGTTAATTCCATGACTACTCATCATTTTATTGTAGCGAGCGATATAACAAGAGTTGCGTCGTTCGAACATAAACTACGCGAAACATAGATTACGCTACAGGCAAACTTTCTACTCTTCAAATACAAATAATGCACTTTACGGATTTCGCAATGATCGTCAGATCAATGAAACCATGATTTCTACGATACTTTCGCCGGACTCGGTGAACAGCTTTGCCGCGTTTGCACAGCCCTGAAGATTGGAAACTATAAAATGAAGAGCCGAAGAAGATGTGCCCATTTCCCAGCCTCGATCGTCGCACACTCGCACACCGAGAATTTACGCTTCCATTTACACGATCTGGAATCTAGTAAAGCAGATTTCAAACAGTTGTCACTTCGCAATCGTAAAACGCTCAAATCCTTGCTATTCGGATTTCTAGTCTTTCTCGATTCTTTCTTCAACGTTCACCGCGCAAGAATTATCTCTCGACGAACGCATCTTTCGTTCGTTCCGATCATCGCGTTAACACTGGAACCACCGATAGTTAACACGCAGCTATTTCTACCAAAATTAGTCAAAATGACTGGTCTTTAAAAAATACGTGATAATAGAATATTTTTATAGTTATTTATTTATTGCTTTCTTACGGAAGCAATTCCATGTTACGTGACACACTTTTGCTGTTATTAATCCAACTGGGACCATGATCCCTAAACGAAGGTTGTCACATTTATAAAATCGTAGAATCAGTTCCTGATAACTGATATCGTCATATTGAATGACAAAAATTTGAAAAACGTGTGGCAAGTTGTAGAAAACGAGGAAGCTGATCAATTGGGCTTCGATAAACAGAGTGCAGGACTCCTGTACACTTAGACAAGCACCAGTCATTTTCACTGCTATTGGTATAAGTAGCCTTGATACAAAATTATTTTCAGTTTAAGTATATAAAAAAGAAAATAAAGTTCTTTTAGTTATCCTTGAGAAGATCATTACATTGTGGAAAAAATATAACACGAAGTAGGAATTTGAAAATAAAATTGTAAAACCAGTCAATTTGACAGTCTGCGCAATGGTTCGATATAAATGTATGCATGACATGTATTTTTAATTAGCTTTAATTGCTTTTAATTCTAATGAATTTTAATTGCTTTTAGTTTTCATTATTTTATTATTGCTCTTAATTTATATATACATACTTTCAATTTTAATTGTTTCAAATTGCTTTTAATAAAAATTGATAAAACAACCAAGAAGGAGTAACATGTGATATTCAAACACATCGTGGTAAAATGTATAAAAAAAACTGCATAAAAAATAATGAAATAACAATATCGTGTAATGAATATTAAAATAAATCGTACTTAGGTTACTTACTTTTTAATTACTTTCCAATATCCTTGAACACAGAATGTATGTTTCCAAATTGCAAACTAAAAAATATTTTGTTATATTTCGAAAAATCATACATTTCAGAGTGACGCTGGCCGTTTGAAGCAGCGTCGTACTTGAGCTTCCTCTTAATTTATTCAATCGATTGATATTTCCCCGAATATGTTTATTTAATCCTAAATATTTTCTTCCCACATAAAATTAATTACAAAAATACTGTGTCCGAAATATTGGGTTGGCAACTAAGTGATAGCGGTTTTTATCATTAGATAGTATTGACAAAATCCGCAATCACTTAGTTGCCAACCCAATATAATTTCCACGTTCCGATTTATCATTTGGAATTTAAAACGTCGAGTAATGTTGCATCGACTGCTTCATTTCTATTTAAAATACATGCTGTATCTTTTATTTCTACGTATCTACGACAACCTGTATATGTACTAACAGCAAGTACATAAATAAAACAACCAGAACATGCGAAACGTCCATCCACAGGCGCACTCGATCCATTTTATACGATTTGCTACAACTTCGTAGCATGTTGAAAAAACACTCGGAAACCGGATCAACCTCAACAAAAAAAAAAGACGAGCAAATCGCGAAACAAGGGAAACCGAGTGGTAACCAGAACGATCATTACGAAAGCTTCGATCGCAACAGGTGTGTAGCCAATCTTCGTAGATAACAGGTAAACCGAATACAGGACGCGGATGAAGGATAAAGTCGGCATCTACTTTTAAAATACTGTGGTCCGAAATCAGGTGAATTCTATGGGTGCAAGTGAAACGAAAGCAACGAGCAACAAAATTCCGCTGCGATCTTCACCAGCGAGAGGATCGAGTTCGAAAGCTCGTCGAGTACGATACATTTATTTGCCTCGTGCAATTCCAACTGGAGGTAAATGGATAAAGAAAGTCCTTCTACGTGCTGAAAAAATAAGTCGGAATTGTAGAATTAAATTTTGTCGTTTTTCGTTTCGAAAATAGTAGAAATTGAACGCTTTACCGAGGAATTAGCCTGCTGCGTTAGTCGGCCAATTGAACAAACTTGCAGACTCAATCTTCTACGAGAAGGTTACCTTCTACGTTTGCCATTTATTTTCACGCGTAAAATAACCTACTGTTGGTTGCCTGTTCTTCGTCAAATGGGAATTAATCAAATGCACGTACAGGCTGTTACAAAATTTAAGCGATCAAACCCCTGCCAGGGCTTAATATCTACAGACAAGAAGACGAGAAAGATGTGTAAAGTTTATGAATGAACATTGTGGCGCAGAATTATGAAGAAACCCGTCGTTATCTGTTTTATGCATTTTTATATAACAATAGTTTATACAATATTTGTTTATAACTCTACACATCAAAAACTTCCTCTTTACTGGCAAACTCTGTACAACGTTTTTTCCGTCTTTCCATTTGTGGCTTAAAAACTCTGGGCAGTTTGGCTTTAGGTTTGCGACATTCCGTACACTGGGCAATTTTTCCTCGGGAACAAAGCAATTCCAACGAAACTTTGTTATTCCCGATTTTCGCCTTAATTTCTTTCGGACTTGTCTCGGATCACCAATTACAGGTGCGTGTTGTACTTTTTTTAATCGGCTGGAATTTATACTGAGAGGTGAGATTAGTGTTAGTGATAGTGTTGCTGCTGGTGTATATAAGATTTTGTTGTCTTTTCTTTTGGATTTTCCTTCCACCCATTCAGAATGCTCCCTTTTTCTCTTCTAGGAATCGTGAAAAACAGAACTATGAATGCCGGGATTCGAACCTGGGTCTTGAACGTTCGTAACCAATTACGCTATCCACTGCGCTGCTGTGACATCGGTCACATCTTAGTCTACATCAGTGATAAGACATCGACCCCTGATCTTCCGACTCCTGTACACGTCACCACCTTATCATCATAACTTACACCGAGTCCCTCAACATTCCCAAACCGAAACGCATATAAGCCGAGACTTCAGCAAGCTCTGGCAATTCTTGTTCAGCCTTTCTCTGATTCAGTATATTATTCTGCGCCTGTAAAACCATTGTATTTCTAATAAAGTTTGATAAAAGAAAGTTAAGAGTTGGATTACGGCTCAAGCTTCTTTTTTTTATAATCCAAGTCTCAAGTTTACGTGACATTGCCGTTATCCGGCTGAGGATAGGGTGTTTGTGCAGCAAGTCACTGGACAGAACCCGTTGGAAAGTTTGCTGTCGAGTACTGCTACAATACGGTCGATGGAATCGCTTAAACGTCTACGGGGAATGTAGGTCGGGACATGGTGGTCAGATTAAACATCGTTACGTTGGTAAAGATGGCGTACTCGCATATTTCATTTGTTATCAGGCCACGGATACCTGATAAATCGAATGGCTGGGTCCGTGCAACCGCATAATACGGCTGCGATGCATCGAAAGCACCGAGTGGCCCTGGCAAAAATTTAAGCGAATGGTTTTCGACTGCTCGTGAACGGGCCGCGATAACGCCTCCAATTGAATATACGAACGAACGAGCCTGGCCGACTAATATCGCGGCCGTTTGTTCGCCCATGCAGCCGCTCTTCCCTCCGATGTTTGCTCCGACAGAATTTAAAACGTTGCATTCGCTGTATGAATACTATCAACTTCGGTCCGCGGTTTCGTTTCTTTCGAATTGGCTGTCGCTGTATAAATTCCCAGCGACGAATTCGAATTTCTGCAGCTGCGTGGATTGAAAACGCGCGCAGCTGCGTTCTCCGTTGGCATTTAGAAACTTGAACCAGTTTGATGGTTATAATAAATTCCAACAGAAATTATTTTACATTTGGACAATAATTAATAATTAAACTGTTAGTTGTTTTCGATGCTTTGGCAATGTTTTCTGTTACGTCGAGTATATTCGTCGTGTGTAAAATGTAATAAAATTAAAAAATAATACAGTCGTTTCGCTACGACTTAATTCTATGTTACATACTCGGTGTTTCCAGAGTAAACTACTCGTCATCGTTTACTTATCGCGACACATTTTAGCTACACAGTTTTCAAAGATCAGTGGCAACAGCTAACTGGTCAATAAATAGAAAGCTTATGTAATGATACGAGTTCCTGCACTGAATATGTTTGATTAATATCCAGTTTGATTTTTTTTCTTTTTTATTGGAATTTTAACATGGCAAATTTCTTCCAGCAGAATTAATAGATCCTTTTTTTCTTTTTAACAATTATAGGTTTATCTATTAGCCTATTTTTTATGTACGAAATTTTAAATTGTATTTCTTGGATAGTACACTGAAGAAATTGGAAAATTTCAAAGCTTTTTCGTCCTCCTCAACCAGTCCCAGAGTCCTATATCTGTTACTTCGTACAATTTTATTAATTTTCATCGAAGAAACGATACATTATGATGCATGTTAAATAAATGATTGTCGTTGATATACGAAGATCTTTGTTGGTTGCAACATCGATGCGTGGAAGTTGCTACATTCTACATAAGCAATGTTTCTTTCCTTCAACTTCTTCGTTTCCATTTCCACGCTGCATCGCGAGCGATACAATTTCCCTCGGCGTGATTTTTCCTTAGAGAAAGATATTTCATGCCGATCCTGCAGTTCGTTTCATAACAAACAGTGTGTTTTATTTCCTTCCTCGTTACCTCCATCGTTTTATTATTTCACTTATATAACAACCACGTGTACCGATATTCTTGTTAGCAATATAGCCTATGCACGAGTTTCGTCAACTTATCTATTGTTTAACAAACGTAGTATCATGCCAAAAGATGTTAATTATTATTTTTCTTATTTTTCTTTGTATTATATCATTTTTATGTCACATTATTCCTTCAATATTACATTATATTTATTCTAATGTGACTTGAACTTATGTTTCACCAATTTCTTACTGCCAAACATTTTTTTCGTATATTTCGCGTTGATTAAATGGAAAATTAAATAAAAAAATTTCCTGACGGAGAAAAGCAAGAACAACGAAATGAATTATCTTTAGATAATATAAATTATCGCGACTTCTTCTTGAAACAGCTAGCTATTCAACTTCAATTTCTATATCGCTGTTTATTCTCCGTAGAAACACGTTTACAGAATGTGATTTTTGCGTGGGAAAATTCACGTGTGCGATAAATCAGGTCATCTTATTACTATCCAAACGCTATATCTCAATCGGCTGCTCGTTCAATGTTGACGTCCACGTTTCTTGTTAAACTTGATGCCTTAAATCATTAAACACGGCCTGTTCAAAAAAGCTTTGCTATTTTCGTTAACACAGCTGGACAGCCATCGATCATTCGAACTTCCAACAATTTTATCGTATCGGAATAAATTGCTGGAGAAATTGAAATTTTCCCTAAGTTTAACATAGACTCGGTCTACAATTGTAGATCGTAAATACACAGATAATGTTAATAATTAAGAGACTGCAATGACCAACGATAAGAATGTAAATACGAGATGAAATAAAAAGAAAGAAGTCCATCGAACGATCGTTAATAATCACTGGTGAATGATTTACGTGACAATAAATTAAGGAAGACAGGATGGATTATTAGGTTGTCCTAAAAGTTTCTTTCGCTTTATAAGGAAATAATAGACGCACAATTTTTTTTTGTTTTATATTAATTTATTGAATTATGCACGAATGTAATAATAGAAATATAACGAAATATAACGGGAGGCTTTACTGTATTTCAGATTACCTGGTTGAAATTTGATTGCCACAGGAAACTGATGAATGTGATAATGTAAATGATAACAGCGGTGAATGAAATCAACCAGAACATAACATTTTTACATCTCATATATTATATCTACATTTTTATTATAATTTTATTATGTACGTATGTATGTGTATATTGTTATATATTATATCTGGATACATATATATCTATATTCTTTTGTATATACGTGTAATATGTTTTTATATTATCGTGCTTATGTATGTTATGTTGCATTATGCTCTACGTCATTTAGTTTTGTAATTTGTTTTCTGCTTGATCTTTATAATACCAAGCCTTTTATAGCACAAGTTGTTTTTTCCATTAAAATGAATCATAGCTAATTCGATAAAATAATATGAAAGAGAAATTGTTGTTCGTCTATTATCATCTTACAAAACGAAAGAAACTTTTCGGACAATCTAATACCACCGTTTTACACCTGTTCTCTCCATCGTTTGCAGCAAGTCGTCGGTGAGTTATGAACGTTTATTGGATGTGTTGAGAATTGTGGATTTTAATCGCCGAAATAAAAGTAAAAGAACACTATGGTTACATTTAGGATTCATATTAAAATAGTTTTAGATTTATTTAATAAACGATTCCCAGGATCTTCGTCGATTCACATTGGCACGCGTCTCAGCGCTCTCTTTGTCTCACCACCTTCCTTACCAGCATTCATCTGTTTTTGGGACGCTGTTTGTGACGCTGTGCACATACATACTACCATACACTCATATTTACATACGTGTGTCACTACTACGTGACTGATCTAGTTTAGCACACAAAATTATACATATCTCAATAGTCATCCTATTGAAGTAATTACTTGAAGAAAATTCTACGTTTTTATTTATGTATACCGTGACCTTGAGATTGCTATTATATAGAAAATAGAATTTAGTGAGACAAAATATCCTAAATAACGAGAGGTCCATATTATTGTGTTCTTGAATATAAATTATGTTTTGGGTTGCAAAGTCAAGCAACAAAGAACCTAATAAATACATTTCTATTTATGTTCCTTGTAGCCTTGGAGCTATCAGCTAAACTTTTTTGGTAATGTGCTTTTGTTATATGAACGTGCTGCCTATTTTTCTATTGTATTGTAACACTGTGAGAGTGAGGATCTGGATCACGGACAGCAACAGAAATTGCTGTTCATCTATTATGAAACGAAAGAAACTTTTCGGACAATCTAATGAATAAATAAATTAGGAAAATAAAGGATAAAGATGACTTAAGAAATAAAAGAGAATAATAAGAAAGAAAATAAGTGTAACCTTGTTTCAGCAATTTTCTCTCTTCTTACGCTTTTACGAAAGATTAACATCCACTTTTTTCCCCTTCTAACACTACTCCGTGTACACACGGTGAACAATGACACGCACGATCTCGAGATTGACACGCAGAGAGCGTTTCAGTTTGTACTAGAGTTCGGTGTGGTAGTAGGATCGCTGGTGATTACAGTGCGAACGATAAAAGCAACGCTGTTCGACTGAAAGCATTTATTTGCCTCGAGTCAGAACAGCGCACTATGTATGTGCATATTATGTATATGGAAAGCGTGGCGCGAGATACGAGTCGTGTAGGTGGCTGGATGTATTGTTTCTCGCGTGGCCCTTTCAGCCTTTCTTCATCCCTCGTGCGCGTTTCTCGCGTCGGAGAGATCAAGCAGATTCCCCGTAGGATTTACAACAACTTGGCGAATGCTGATTCGCCTGATCTCTGGCGAAAAGCGCAGTCAAGTCGAGAGAACGAGCCAACGTTTATTCAGCTGCACGAGCATCAGACAGGCTATCTTATTATTCTGATTACGCGAGTACCGACGTATAGTATTCCGCGTAATTTTACCCTAGCGTCCTGTTTCCACAGAGCAAATAGAAATCCACGAACGAGCAGATGTACGAACGATGGATTCTTGAGAGAAACGTAATTTTAATGCTTGAACAGTTAGCCGTTTTCGACGAGTATACTCGTCATGAAGAAATGGCGACACTTCGTGTTACGACCAACCGTCTGGCTAGTAAAATTGAAAAATCAAACAGTCGTTTTACAGCTGAACTCTACAGCCATAGACACTCGACGAGTATACTCGTCACCGCTTGCTTCTTACCACACGTTTTAGGTACGCGCTTTCCGAGCAGATTGCGACAGCTAACTGGCTAATTGTTATTAGCATATCGCTAACACTTATCGTTTATGTTACTGTTTGTTACGTTCATTGTTTATTTATCACCGTACAAGTGCGGAGTGAAAATCAATTTCCATCGTGTTCGCTCCATACGCTGACCTTTCCCACTCGGTGCAAACCTGACTTAATAATAACAAATACATGGAAAACCTTGCTTTTTATAATCAATTACTATCATAGTAATATTTTATATTATTTTATCGAATTACGTTTTTTCCACTAAAGACCACAACATCTGACAGATTTGGTCTCCTGTTTGCACAAGGATGCGTTGCTGTAACAGACACGTTTGTAAAAGGAAGACAACCCAATAGTCGAGAGTTACAACAGTTGAGAAGTAAAAGCTCAGTATTTATGAGACGTCACGTTGGAAGAGGAGAAAACGGAAGAAACTGAAGGATACAAATATTTTAATTAACAATCTCTCAGTCGCCCTCTCTCTTTTCTCTTTGCTCTTCTCTCATGCACTTCATCAGCTCGTAGAAAATTTTATCGATCCAATTATCCCGCTGATCCGTGTTTTTATGGGTTAAATGGACAAGCTCTCCGACGAGTAGCCTCTTTCGTTAACGATTCTGTTTACCACGATAAGATAAGACCAAGTTAACAACCCTCGAAACAGTATTTCGGGTTGGCGCTCGCTACATTTTCATGCTGCGCGCGTATACGACTTTCCATTTGGAATTCAATGAACTCGCTCGACCGATCCAAAGCCAACCGGCTCGTTCTCTCGGCGACTTTATTACCCACCGCTTTTCAGCCAATTCAGCCTGCAAGCGGACGAATAAATTGCAAGAAATTTGTTGCGTCGTGGGCGGAGGACGATGAGTGCAACAAGGGAGAGACGAGCTCCAGCGGGAAAACGTATATGAGCGGAAAGGTGAATTTTAAAGAAAAGTGTCGGATCGTTTCGCAGGTTAACAAGGGTGACACGCGGTTGCAAACGAATTATTCTAGAAATACACGTTGATGCGTCGTTTGCCATTACGTTATTTGCGCTGTATGTGGGAAAAGATTTGAAATTTCGTCGTAAGAAATTGTATCGTGGAATGTCGAAACAAACACGCCGACGTTTAAACGGACGAAATATCGCAATTAAAATGCGGATGTTTCATGCATTTATGAGAAATTTCGAGCTGAATTTACAGAATATACGCAGACATGTATCAGATGCAGGAATTAAAGCGCACGTTGCGATGTTTAATAGGCGAGAGAAATTTTTGTTCGGGTTTCATTTTCCGAAACAACTTGGATTTTCACGAATGTCCGTACAACAGTCACGAACGATACTACACTGTGGATATTTTATACACGTGTTGCGTGCATCGTGTGCAGTTTTGAATCCTTAAATTTTCTATAAATGCAAACATTCATGGTCCACTAACGACGCTACTTGAGGAATAACGTAACACGGTTCGGGAACATTGCGGTAATACACGGTGCGCCAGTTGCCTTCGGCCGAATCGTCGGATAAAGCGTTTAAAAACTTGATAGAGGATTTATTTTCGTTGCAGCGTGTAGTTTATTCTACGGATATTGAATTGTGAAGTATATTTTCGAAAACTACTCTACGATACTCTGACGTTTTTAGCGAACGTTTTAAAACAATTCATGTTTCTGATTGAGTGTTACTTTCAATATTATTCGCATTCTTTATCCTTTTTTTTTTCTCTTAACAATAGAAAATTGATATGTTCGTCGAGAGACATAGATCGCATTTGCACGGGAACGTTTAAACGTTAAATCACAAAATTTCATTAGACGATCGTTAGAGGCAGTAAACTTCTTGAATAATAAAAATGCCGATATCAAGATTCTTTGTACGTATTTATCGACGCAATTATCGTGAAAAATATAATAATGCCCGCACAAATAAATAAATAGATGATTGACGCGAGGGCAATAAATGTCCATACCTGACCATTTCACGTTCGATAAAGCCATATTTAATTAATTTCGAAACTTCTGCATCGCTGTTTCTATGATCCTGCGATATTAATATTAATGAACCGGGTATAAAGTTGAAAATTCATAACTGCACTAAATCGCTCTTTGTCAGGGGCGCGTTTGAAAATCTGTGTTTATGAGATGCAAATTAGCGGTCCCCCGATGAGGGCACCGAGCCTGACCTGAAAACGTAACGAGTGGTAGTAAGCCAGCTTTAAAAGTGCAGTCATCTTTCTTCAGAGACTCGTTCCTCGAAAATTACGAAAACTCCTACTGTCGCTGGTTACAGAAGAAACGTTATTTTCCTGTAGAATCTTTTACAAAAGAATTCACCGAGGCTCCTTCTTTAGAATTTAACTTGTCTAACGACTTCGTAAAAGACGATGTGTATATATACGTGTGTGTGTGTGTATATGTATTGTATGAAATATCGTTGTAACTTTGTAGTAGTGCCGAGGCAAAAACGTGAAATGTGATACTCGAAATCCTATCGTCGTTTGTTTTGCTCTGCTCGAACGAGAGCGAGAAGCATAAAGCGTGCGTGAAATAGAGACGCGTGTTGAATGTGTACAATGATGTAATAAATAATACGTAGAAAGTGGTTTTGTTGGAAAAACATTGTACAATTCGGTGATGAAATCTTCACAAACGTCTTATTGTATGGTAAAATTTCAGCTTTCGTACTATCGATTCGTGACTCAAAACAAAAATCAGGCCATTCCATTCTGATGAATCTGACAACCCACATAATCATACATGTATATTTGACAGTATCATAGTCAACGTTACATGTCAAAATCATTATCTTCTAGATATTTTACCTTCGTCATGATTAAAAACTGTCCATCACAAAATACTTTATCTATAGAACATCGGTCTACTTTTGAGACAAAGCCACACAGTTATATATGTATAGGTACGTCTTTAACAATATTAGCAACCGATGTGACACATTATTATCATCATCTGCTAAATATTGTGCCATTTTACCTTCAACGTAATTCGATACTATTCGTCACACAAATTCTATCTGACGAATATTAGCTCACTTTTGAGACAAACTCACATACCCATTTCGTGTATAGATGTCTTGAACAATGTAACTACCAATGTTACAAATAACTATCGTCATCTTCTAAATATTAGTACCTTTTCCTTTCGTCATAATTGAGTACTTTCCATAAGAAAAATGTTGTCTATCGCACATCAGTTCACTTTTGTGACAAAGCCCATACATATATAGATCTTCAACAATATAACTACCGATGTTACAATAACTATCGTCATCTTCTAAATATTAGTACCTTTTCCTTTCGTCATAATTGAGTACTTTCCATAAGAAAAATGTTGTCTGTCGAACATTAGTCTGCTTTTATGACAAATCCACATGCCCATACCTATATAGGTACGTTTTCAACAATATAACTACCGATGTTACAATAACTGTCGTCATCTTCTAAATATTACCACATTTTCCTTTCGTCATAATTGAGTATTTTCCATAAGAAAAATATTGTCTATCGCACATCAGTTCACTTTTGTGACAAAGCCCATACATATATAGATCTTCAACAATATAATTACCAATGTTACAATAACTATCGTCATCTTCTAAATATTAGTACCTTTTTCTTTCGTCATAATTGAGTATTTTCCATAAGAAAAATGTTGTCTATCGCACATCAGTTCACTTTTGTGACAAAGCCCATACATATATAGATCTTCAACAATATAACTACCGATGTTACAATAACTGTCGTCATCTTCTAAATATTACCACATTTTCCTTTCGTCATAATTGAGTACTTTCCATAAGAAAAATGTTGTCTATCGAACATTAGTCTGCTTTTATGACAAATCCACATGCCCATACATATATAGATCTTCAACAATATAACTACCGATGTTACAATAACTATCGTCATCTTCTAAATATCAGTACCTTTTCCTTTCGTCATAATTGAGTACTTTCCATAAGAAAAATGTTGTCTATCGCACATCAGTTCACTTTTGTGACAAAGCCCATACATATATAGATCTTCAACAATATAATTACCAATGTTACAATAACTATCGTCATTTTCTAAATATTAGTACCTTTTCCTTTCGTCATAATTGAGTACTGTTCATCGGAAAAACTCTGTCTGTCGAACATCAGTCCACTTTTGAGACAAACTCACCTACCTATTTCATGTATAGATATGTCTTGAACAATATAACTACCGATGTTACGAATAACTATCGTCATCTTCTAAATATTATCACATTTCCCTTTCGTCATAATTGAATACTTTCCATCAGAAAAACTCTGTCTGTCGAACATCAGTCCACTTTCGTGACAAAGCCACATACTCATACATATATAGGTATATATTTAACGATGTCAATAACCGATGTTACAAGCCAATATCGATTATCTTCTAGATATTATGCCATTTTTCCTTCGTCATAAGATATTGTCTATCAGACGTCTGTCAATTCTTAGCCCCCGTAGCAAGATCGAAGAAACCGAACGACAGAATGAATAATTTACAATTGAGCCAAGTATATCCAGCAAAGATAACGTCGCAACGGATGATGATTAGCGAACGGTGGATATTCTTTTCAACCACGCGGCGAGTACTTTACATGGCGTTCTCCCAAAATAGAGTGCTTTCACGAGACGTTCTCGTGGCCATGCACGAAACTCGGTCGCCCCGGCGTTATAGCGTGTTACGTAACAAATCCGTGTAACCCAGATTACCTTTCTTGCCATTCGGCCTGGGGTGGTTTCTACGAGAGGGCGGCTCTTACTTTCAGCGACGCCGGGGCCCTCGTGGCTGTGTGCCTCGTTTCAAAGAGGAGAAAAACACACGGATGGAGAAAAGAAAAGAGAGAGAGAGAGATACTCTCGCGGATCGTTTCTCGTCTAGCGATTACCGCGCGATGCACCGAGCTAATGCGAGAACTCGCAGCGTTCTCTCGCGAGGATAACGATGGAAACGCGCCCGGATTACCGAGCCCCCTCGTTACCTTTTATTTCGTCGTTCCCCTTTCCTTCTTTTGCCTCCCACCGCCGCTTTTCTCTCCGTTTCTTTCTTTTCTTCTCGTTCACGCGTTTGGCGTCAGCAAACACGTGGCAGCCCGCTGAAAAAAGTCTCCGGTTAGGAAAAACGATAGAAATACTTTTCGCGTTGGTTCGTCGGCCACGTTGATGCACCCCGAATCAAAGGACGCTTTTCAGCTTTCTCTCTTTCTCTTTTATCTTATACCTCTCTATTTTTCTCCCGTCGTTTCGTTTCTTTTTTTTTACTTCCTTCTTCTTTTTTATCCCCCCACCTCCGTTTTTTTTTTTTTTTTTTTTTTTGGGTAAACACGGGGATGCCACAACGGGGATTCCCAGCGATCTGAAGAATACAATCTTGGCGCTGAACAAGGTGATTTGATCGATGTTACGAAACCGCCGTAGCGAGAATTTACGCCTCTCGCTGACGCGTTTCCTCGCGAACCGTCGTAACAGTTCTGATAAAATATCTGACGTGAAGAAACACCGATGAAGCTAGAAAATACGCGATCGACCTTCCTCTACAAATTATTTCCAATTCTCAATTTCTCAATCTTTTATCGTTGGTAAACGATTATGTGACGAGTGGCATAGTGCTGCGCCATGTTACAAATTGTACTACTGAATAAACTTGTTACGTGATGTCGAAGGAAGAAAAGGAAGAAAGCGCGTTCGATTCTGGTCTCTCGGAAATTAGAAAGCAAGTCGGGCAAATACGTGGCACAGCTGGTTGTTTTGAAGGATAACTGTAATTCTACAGTACAGAGACGGTTAGTAGGTCTGTTATTGGCGATATCAGTAGGTAGCGCAAGGGACACGCGACTTCCGAGCTCTGTTCCAGGATAGCTGCAAGCAGCTGTTTCATTTGGAACGGCTGCACGCTTTTCTCAACGTTCTTACAAACCAACATATTTTATATTTAATCTTCCGCAGGCAGCACCAGGTCTACGCGAAATTTTCGTCATTTAATTTCGTCGATACGAACACGTCAGACTCCGTAGTTGCTGCACATGAAACAACCTACACGTACGACGATCTGACCATCGAAATGCTGTTCGCTGCTGTTTGTTTCGGTTCTGAATACCACGAGGACTACAACGACCACTTTGTGCCTAAGTTTCTTTTCTTTTTTTTTTTATTTTCGTTGATTTATTTGTATCTATTACACGTAATATTCATAAATAGTTTTACGTTAAATAAGTAACATTTGGCTTTGCCACAGGTGCAAATTGCTTTTACCGTACAATTTTTCCTAAATGTGTGAATTTTTTTATTTGCATAATTTTGTTCCTTTTGGTACGTGTACCGATCTCTTGATCGCCTAAGTGTTTCCTATGGCTTCTATATCTCTTGTGCGTTAGTAAGTACGAAATACGCAGCTTTTTTGCAATATTAAACGATTCACATTCCGGAAATTTGGGTGAGGAATAATTATGCTTTTCTAGGTGCTGGAAAATTTCTTCATATTTCCTCGAAACGTCACAGCCTTATGGGCGGAAGCCTACAATTTTTCCAATACAAATTCTTTAATACAAAACTTCCTATCTTCGAACAAATTCCCATTTTTTCATAAAGTTCTGAATTTTTATTTTCCTTGCGGAACAGTTCGAACGTTTGGCCCAAATATAGTTCCATAGTAAATTACCGACTATAGTAAATAGCTGAGATTCTCTCCAGACGTTTCTAAATACGAAAACGATAAGAAATCAGCTGAGGAACTGGAAGACCCACGATGCCGATCGCGTTAGTGAAAAACCATATGACCGGCATTAATGATAAATCTTAATGATATTTTTCAGATATTTTTCAAATATATCGCCATGTGAAATTTCTGTTATCATAAAATAAGTTTCTAATTGAATACCTTTAATAATAACCTCCTCTTTTTACATTAGTCAACCAGATTTGCAAAGGTAGCGTTGATCGATCTCAACGACGGCTGAACATTAAAACTGAAGATTGAAACAACAACTGAATGATTAAGAGAAAAAAGCATGCTTAATGTTTCTAATATTTCCAACGAACACGATCTGTATTGGCCGATAAATCCTCGTACGGCCCACTGCGCGCGATTAAATCGTACAACTCTCTTAAACGCTGCAATGATAGGGACAAACGAGCGAGCGAAATGCTTTCGCGCCGCCACAGCTCGTTAAGAGCGGAGAACATTGTTTTTCCGTTACGACCAGGCGAACAACGCTTTTAAATATTTGATTAAGCCGATAAAGATCGAGCGGTCTCGTCCAACAGCGGCAAAATATAAATTTGTCCGCCAAGAGAAATGAACGGAATCGCGCACGTAAATTACCTTTCGTTTTACCTATTCTTCTTTTGCTTTTTTACTTTCTCCTCGCTTTTTTCGTTCGTCGACAAATGGACGAGTTCGAGCCACTGATAACAATCACAGGACGAGGGAAAATATGAGAACACGGCGCTGTATCCATCTGGCCGGCATTATTTTAATCGTAAATCTTTACGATCCACTGAAAAACAGATTGACGTTCGCGTATCTGTTTCATCTGTCTGCATAAGTCTCTTACGTTTATGCATATTGCGTGGGCCAAGGGTTGTGTCGTAACCTTGCGTCGTAAACGGCCGTGTAATATCTTCGAGAACCCCCCGTCATGTTACGTCCTGTCGATGTTTATTTATAGCAAAGGAGACGAGGGCATCTGGTTTGCACGATGTTTCCATCAAAGTGACTAAGATGTGGAATAGTTTAAGAAATTCGCAGATAATCCATACAAGTACAGGTTACTTCCATTTGATTAATTTTTTCCTTTTCATTTTTATTTTAATTTATTCCCCTTTTATGTTGCTACAGTGACTATCAGTGACTACAGTTACGTGGATTCCGTCAATGTGTAAATGTTAAATAGTATTTGCACGGTTAGTTGGTACAGTCGTCTCAGCTATTTAGTCAGCTGCTATTTGGCAAATAATTAGTCAGCTATTAGTTGGCTGGTTAATTTGCCACGTGCTTTGTATACTTCTACAAATAGTGCAAAAGGTCTGTGTTAGCAAGCTTAGGATCTTTTTACCTTGCGTTCTGTTAGTTGGAAGCGATTTTTTATTGTTGGGTATCTTGAATCTTGGAATTTGTTACAATAGCAAAGTGGACGTTTGACGTTGTTGGTGTTGCAGTATCCACAAGGAACCATGTTTGCCCTTGTCGACAGGCAAACACAGTACATTGCGAATGCTGCAACACGCTAAAACGAGTGATGTTGGAGTGGCCTATCTTGAGCCAGGTTGTTTCAATCAACTTTCTTCTCGCGAAGATCATAACTGGGCTTGTTTCACCTGTGTTTTTCATACTGCGTTTATGTAGAAAGTTGTGGTAGTTCTGCCGCCAGTTGTTCCATTCTTCTCGTATCTCTGTCTTTACGAGGTGTTCGTTTTTTCAGTCTTTGTTGTTAATTAAAAGTTGTTGGGGCGTGGCGTCGCTTTCATTTGTGTTTCAACTTTCGCGTGAAATGGCTTCAAGCGATCCCATGTCGAATGATTTGACCAATTTGAGGAAGAAGGATAGCGTGTGAGTAATTACGAGATAAATGAGAAATAAAAGAAGACTAGAAAATTTTGTCAAAAAGCCTTTTAGAAATTTCGAGCGCTGTTGGCATTAAACGATTAATAAAATCTTGGCAATTAATAAACGCTATCGTGTTTAATATGCTAATGCGTTGTTAGCGGCAGGATATTATAAAATAAAGTGATAACGTAGCAAGAGGAGCGACGTTTGTAAAAAGAATGATCCTCGGAGCATATAATTTTGAGAAAGTAAATTTTACCAATGCTTCACGTATCTCGCTCGTAAATACCGAATTTGCATAATGCCCGTGCGAAAGTGAATTCCATGCATGCGACAATTACGATCGCGATTGTACGCCGCGCTTTACACCGACCGTACTACTTGAAAATAATTTAATCGCCACAATTTTCCTGCGCCGTTAATTACGAAACTCTATAGCAGACAGCCGAGCCTCGTTAATGCGATTCCAATTATCTCGACGAGTCGCATAACTAAACACAATGAAAGCAATCCACAACGACCACGTGATAGTGGCGCTAAGATCTCCTTTTTCTAAACTCTCGTCGGATAATCGTCTGACAAAAGAGAATGAAGAAAATATACAGAGAATCACTTGATTTTCATTTACGCCACTGATCGTTACGCAGCTACCGAGTGAAATATTTTCTCTCATTCGATCGAGTAGAAAAATCGAAGTAAACCGAGTCCTTTGTTCGTCCAATATTAACTTCGACGAAACGCTAAGAACCACGTAAGAAACATTGTTCTTTGTTGTCGAGTAACAAGAAGTGGAAAAACCGGAGGTCCAGCGACATCAGCTGATATCAATTCGCTTCGCAATATTAAAAGCTTTAATATCGAGTGAACACCGGCGGTGAAAACGTATATCTGATCGAATCTTCTCTGTCCTTGGTACACTTGTGTATATATATATGTTTCTTGACCACGTGGATGTGTAAGTAGACGCGGAGGGACGCGTACAAACGGTGGATAAAAG
Source organism: Bombus haemorrhoidalis (assembly GCA_014825975.1). Classification (NCBI taxonomy): domain Eukaryota; kingdom Metazoa; phylum Arthropoda; class Insecta; order Hymenoptera; family Apidae; genus Bombus; species Bombus haemorrhoidalis. The sequence goes on from CM026177.1 coordinate 2,007,842, forward strand.
TGGGTATATCCGTGGTTGTTGGACGAGTAAACGCGATCCATTGTGGGCTTCCGGACATGTCGGTGTGTATTCGGCGACACATACGCGCCGTTGTATACGGTCAGCCGTCTCTTCGTGTGTTGGTAAATACATTCGATTTATTGGAGAACGCAATAGGGCAGCTGGAAAGAGCCATACGTTCCGTGCTCTGATACCTAAAGCCTCTTTTTCCGAGGACCTCGTTCGCGTTTTGTTGTTGTGCTTTTCGTTATCCATCGTTTCTCCAACCTCTCCCATCTCTTCTCTCCCTTTTGTTTCCTTTCTATATAAAAGATGTCGCAGAAGTAAGGAGACTCTGCCCTCCGAAAATATTTCCAAGCTTCTTCATATTAAGCGTATTAAGAATCACTGTGCTGTTGGTCCATCTTCCAACATTTCAATTTCATCGTGTATTTTAATATTCAGCTAGAAATGGAGCGAACTTAGCATAGTCACAAGTGCGATACTGTTTTACAAATAATATCAAGATAATATCAAAACCAGCTTTGTAGAAAAATTTCAGTTATATCTATATCGAACTGTGATGATTGCACTGGGAAAATTTGAAACCGATCTGAAAATGATACGTGCGCGTGTCTATAATTAAACAAATTTAATGTTCAATCTGCCATTTCTTTTGTAAAAACGTCTCTGAATATTATGGTCTTCTCCACGACTTGTACGAGGTAGGCTGGCGTTCATGTGTCGTCCGGTTTGAGGATCACTGTGCGCCCCGCTGCTCAGGCTAACCTCCTTTAGCTCGTGTAAGGAGGTTTGCTCGCGTGCAGGCGTATTTTATTCGATCTTTGATCGTCGGTAACTAAAAAACAAAGCCGAAAACGCAATTTTTGTGTTCTTGCTTTTCGTCTTATTTTGGCTTCAAGAATTACCCCTTAAATTTTCTGACATCTCTTGCTAAAAACACCTTCGCAAACACACGCGTCTAGTAAAAAATTACAAGCATTAGAAACATATATCGTAATAAATATGAAAATGAGTGCCACTGAAAATCGATGCTTATTAATTGAACAACGAAACTGTGCGCTTAAATATTTTTCTAATCTCTGCAAAATGCACGTTCGCGAGTACGTTTTAGTCTCCTACGTATTTTATCTATTTTTGCTTTCGTTCCGAACTTTACCAATATAATCACGTTCACCTCGGCGCTAACAAAATTTTCAAATGTTTCATGCAGCACACGTAACGCATTCACAAAGCACATCCACGAGTGTGCGAATACTTTCGTGCGAGCAACTACGTGTCTCAGCTGCTTTTGTTTCGATAACGTCACAAATTCCCAACAAACGAGATCAGGTGTTGTTTTCCGCGACACACGCCGCGTACATATCCCGGTTGAAAAAAACAAGTAAATTACAACGTATTACGTTCTATTGCCACTAAGTTTGCCGCTTGAAAAGTTTCTCGGATCGGAAGCTGAAAGGCTCGCCTCGTTCTCGTATTGTAAATTGAATGTTACTATGCCGGTGCAACTTCATCCGCAGCCAAGTTGCCGCGTTGTTCTCAACTTTGACAAGCGTGAGAATATTCGCAGCGTTGTTTTTGTGGCAGCGCGCGCTCCAACGAACAACGAGCATTTTTCTGCCGCGGACTCGTCGTCCTTTCCGATGTCTCCTTGAGCTTCTGCCTGGACTTGCCTTTTATTATCCCGCGGATCCTTTATATCTGCCGCGCGGATACTCGCCTTTCGCAAGATTTTCACGTTGCGTTTCGTTTCTCCTCTCGCTCGCTGCTCTTCCTCGCAACGTCTGAAACGCCTGTTCCGCCTCGTTGCTCCTCGTGTCCCATTGAAAACCGCGTCAATGATTTCTTTGCTTCTCGCTGGCGGACAGCGTTCGCACAGTGTTCTCGTTGCAGCGATCGATCGAGCGAAATGATAACGCGGAGAAGCAGAGCCACGTCCGTAGAAACGCATAGTAGAATTTTGTTATTCCTGCTGAGTTTCGATTTCCTGCAGATAAGTCTAATTGTTTCTCAGCTCACCTGATATGTTTTATCTTTTGTCCGACGTGTTCTTCTAAATGTAAACCTAAATGTATTCCGCTGTATCATTTTGTAGCTCGGTAAATAAAATGTAAAAATCATTATACGATATAATTGTTCGTATTTTATCAACACAAACGGAATTAAATAATAATTTGATAGCACAGAGAATTAAAATGGTAACATGCAAATTTATGTAATATTCCTTAATAAGGAGCGACACAGGAGGATCAAGTTATGACCAGAGGAATAACATCCATTGAAGTGATCATAACGTTAAAAATAAAACTACCAGTTTTATATCTTTTTTATTATTAGCTTCCCAACGTATCTGCTTGTGCTCGTACGCGATTAGCCTGTCGATTAGCCTGCATAAAATCTGCTCAGAAGACACATGATTTTTTATTAAATAATACTCCCATTGGTCGTACCAATACTTTCCTACCCTCGACAAAAACAATTTACAACGCCTGTTATCAGAAAAGGAGATATTAAACCGATATTTTGCAGCTTGTTTCTTTAACAAATGTAGTTGAAAAATATGTGAAAGATAAATAGAACAGTACACTGGACGAATTGGCAACTGGTAAATTCGCCGGACTGCAAAGTGGTAAATACATGAAAAGAGAGCAAAAGAATCTGTCGTTGTTTCCTCGTTGTTCTTCTCGATAGAAGAGCAAAGAGTCGAGTAACAACGTGTTCGCGGACGTAAATGCGTACATTTATTAAAAATGATTGTTAGTCGTATAAACGTAGGTAAAAATAATCTCCGCTTCTCAAGGTTTGATATACAAATTTCAACGCACTGTGCAAATGTTTTCACCTGGGTTTTTCTCCTCTGTTTTCGTATGACCTGCTTCGCTGTGGTGTTTAACATCGGCCCAACGAGTACACGACCTACATTAATTCAAGGCAATTAACATTTCGCCCATTTAAGCTGAAAACGCTTCGCTTCTCTCGTCTTCTTACTTTATTTTGTTATTGTTTTGACATTAGTTTGTTACAATAACCGTTCCACTACTCAAAAATTTCAATTGATCTTTGCTTCTGCAAAATGGATTCATTTTACCGTAAACTGTAACGTGACGTATATTCGGCAAGATTATTAAACTGGCAAACATCGTTGTTTCTTAAACAACGATTTAAATATTTTAACGAAATTTTTACACTGTAATTAAAAAAAATCTGTGAGATATTCAAAAGCTAGAAATTCGACTGGAAATTGCAAATTTTTTCATAGTATTTTTCATAGCTCGCACTATCCTCAAATTTCGTTGAATTTTGCGTACAAATTCTGAACCACGAGCTTAAACAGATGCCTGTCCATCGAAGAGGATTATCGTTAAATCCGTTTTATTGTCACGAGCCAAGGTTAGTCCACCATCATGTTTTCTGCTAATCGTCGCCAATTAGCGCTAATAAACCAATATAAAAAAATAATTCGATGACTTATTCGCATTTTTATGTCACTTGGACAGAGATGCTTCAACGTTTTCTGATTTTCTGACGTATCCTTGCAACATCGTCTGTCTGCCTGAGTAGAATTTTAAAAATCCCATTTCGAAAATTATATTGCTAGAAACAGTAAAATATTTACCTAAAAAACAGGTTATTTATATTAAATAAATATTCCTTGTGCTCATTATCTGACATTCTTACAAAACGTTAAATCGATCAATAATAGGTTCGTTGTATTCGGAGTTTCGTAATATTCCGAAGTACGAAGTTTTATCAACGGTGTCCCGAAAAAAGTAGTGTAATTAAATCGTTGAAAAATGAAAGCCATGATGGAGACAAGGTATAGTCGTCGAAACCACAAAACTGAAAACCAGTTACGTTTAGTATTGGAGGGGGAAAGGGGATGGCGTTCCCTTTTGAGAACATGAAATTGTCAGAAAGTCGTAACGTAAATGGAATTGGAACTCGATTAAATTGAACCATGCTGTATTCTTCAAAGGCTGAAGACGTATGACACAGACTATATCTTGTGCAAAGTGAAATCATTTTGTCTATAAGCTGGAAAGCAGTGAATTTTTGTTCACCCCTAAACTACAAATAATCCCATCATACGATAAAGTTCGAAGAGGCAAAACTAGAAGCAATTATTTCATTTCGTTTTCACAGCAATTCGTTTACGTACCAACGATAAATAGCTTTACTGGTACGAAATTTTCCGACAGGTTACTGAAAATATCAAAAAACGACTATTTCCAATTAGTTGAATAGTTAAATGGATAGCTGTAGGTATTTCTTTTAATCGATATACCGGTAGTATCAGGAATTTCATTTAATTTAAACGGTACGACAGTAATTAATTTTAGAATAAACAGCGTAACAGTACGATAAAATAAATAGCGCAATGTAGCAATGATATATAGTGTGGAAAGTAAATACAACAATGCCATGCGTGCTGGGAATTACATTACGCGTAATTATAGAATGTAGTACGTGTACTGTCGTTACATCAAAGACTAAGCTTTCCATCCAGCCCAATGCTCTCCATGTACATTAACCAAATACTAACAGCTTATTATTTAAACTGAAATATCGACTCCCTTTAACATTTCAAAGTCACGATATGCCCACTATAGCGCCAACACCGCGTACAAATAATTTCATATTCAACGAATCTCCTTTGTTGCGCATTAAAACACAATGAGAAGAACACAAAATCAGCGACAATGTCGGGCAATGTACATCTGACTCTGAAAATTAAGACTCGCTGTATTTTTGCATTGCAATCAACGCATTGAAAACTATTGAATCTTAATAAAAATGCGGTCATTTTCTGTTCATTTAACCTAGACTTTTCTACTGCGAATATAAAAATTGTATATCCGTGAGCGAAACGAGCAGCGACACGTCAGACGCACTTTGTTACAACGTAATTGTCGTTGCTCATTCTGTCGAAAATTCGCTAAATAGTCGGAAACACCAGAACCAAGCCGTTGTTGGGCCGATCAAATCGGCTGACGCGTGACAATGACAAAAACAATCTGACGACCGATGTCGGCGCCGCTGTGACTACTACGAGCAACGAGCGACGAGAACAACAAAAACGTCGATAATATATCTTTCTCTGTTTCCCCTGTTAAGAACAACGAAGTCAGTCTGTCGTGTAGTAGACTGGAAGCGACAGAGCCAGGTCGTAAAATTAAAGCTTACACGGTTGAAGACCGTAACGTGTAACTTGAGACGTTTTGGGGGAGATAAGCAGCTCGAGCCTCGTGCAGGGGCCTGCGATGTCAACCCGGAACTATTTCTTTCTTTCAAGTAAGTAGATCTGCGGTAAAAAATTGCCTGGCAACTATGGTCACCGGGTTCCTACGACCCTCGATGCGGCTAAATCAATCAATATCTCCGTTCAACGCATTAGTTTACGACCACACTGTATCGCTTTCAGCTGCTATACTTTGTACTCGACTGTCACAGAATAGTCTCTTTCCCTGTCTCTCGCTACTCACTGCATTTTTTTTTATTATTATTATTTAATTTGTGCTTTACAATTTGTCCAGCTGGACATTTGGTAAATTTTTCTAACTTAATTGCTAAATAACATGTGGATGGATACCCCCAGCGGGATACCATCTTCGAATTTGACTACTTCAAGCAGTCAAAGTTTTTTCTTTTTCCCTTTTTATTATTTAATTTGTGCTTTACAATTTGTCCAGCTGGACATTTGGTAAATTTTTCTAACTTAATTGCTAAATAACATGTGGATGGCTACCCCCAGCGGGATACCATCTTCGAATTTGACTACTTCAAGTAGTCAAAGTTTTTTCTTCTTCCTTTTTTATTATTTAATTTGTGCTTTACAATTTGTGCAGCTGGACATTTGGTAAATTTTTCTAACTTAATTGCTAAATGACATATGGGTGGCTACCCCCAGCGGGATACCATCTTCGAATTTGACTACTTCAAGCAGTTAAAGTTTTTTCTTTTCCCTTTTTTATTATTTAATTTGTGCTTTACAATTTGTGCAGCTGGACATTTGGTAAATTTTTCTAACTTAATTGCTAAATGACATGTGGATGGCTATCCCCAGGGGGATCCATCTTTGAGTTTGACTATGACTCGCTACATAATGCAAATTTCTCATTTTCCAATGTGGTAAACTTGCAGAACCGGTTTGAACCGTGAAGATTTCCATGATTTTCTTACATGTCGTGAAGCTCAACATTCTGAACAACGTTGATAAACAATGAAATCTAAGAGCAACCATCTGTAATCGCTGCGATTAATTTGAAACGGTCGTGGAATATTGTGCTGCATGGAGGGTGACAGGGTCGGTTTCCTACGACAACAGTAGTTCCGGTTGTCTGGTTCCCCAACATGTAACCAGCTGGTGGCAATCGCGGCCACAGAAGAAGTTAATTGAAAATAAGATAACGCCGGTATCGAGCACTGCAAGTTGCCAGGCGGGTCCGCTGAAGCTGAGAAACTGGACGAACAGGCTTGAAGAACAGCAGGGCTAGATAGGATGAAATATAATCCCTTAATTAAGTCTCGCTGCTGAAGCTGCACCGTGGAAAACATAGACGGAATTATTGTCCCACAGATGAGAATGTCAAGGGAATGGACGTCTACGAAAGTAATTGCGCTCTGGTTTTCAGAATTGTATGAATTTTGGATGTATAAATTCTACTGGGACCTTTTCGTGCAGTATGAAACAAATAATTTTGAAATGTACGTCCACGTTTATTTTACGTGCTACGATTTTCAAATGAATGGATAGTAACGAGGAATACACGTTCCCCTTTTCCTGAGAAATAGGGAAACAACTTAGGGCTCATACAAACTTCTACAATGTGGATAATTTCAGCACCTGACAAAGTTTGAGGACAATGAATTTGAAAATGAACTTTCCATCATCTAACTCGTTTTAATTTTATGCAACAGACACCTATGTGTCTATACAACACACATATACTCAACGATATATGTGTACAATGTATCGATTCGATTCAAATGTAAAAATTACTGAACAACTCGTTGAATAAAATCGTCAAATATTACTATGCATATCTTGAAAATAATTCCTGTCTCTTTTCTGCATATATTACACATTGTACAGGACAAATTTATGTTACGACCCAGCATAATCTCTTCAGAAATGCATGATAATTGTCTCCTATATTTCGAGTTACATTTAACCAACGATAAATCGAAAAATCCAACTGATGCTATTTCTTCTGATATTATCGTCTTTTTTAACAGGTCACTGGCAAAGATCAGACGTCTCGTTCGTGCTTAGTGGAAACGCTTGCAAGTACATGGATTGCCGAATACCTGGCACGGCAAACAGACATCAGACGTTGGAATGGAATTAAAGATTCACTGGTCAGACGTGCATGTATCGGCCCTTGTACACACCATCATGCACATCGTATCGTAAAGTTCAACTGCCACTACCAACGAGGGGAACAAAGTACATAACTAGGGAACTTGACGTACCGATATAACACCGGTCGATTGAAATATTCACGAGGCCATGTGTTATCGATCTACCACGCAGCGTGTACAGGCGAGCGATTCGAAACATACGTGGGATGCTGATATCAATAAAATATCAGTCGAACGATGTATATACTTGCGTCTCCTTTCGACCAACTATGACTGGCACGGGCGTTTATCTTTGCATCGACGGTGCGTTTTCAGCTTTGTCTGCTTGCTTTTCAAAGCGTCTGCGTTGTATCATTCTACATCGTCTGACAAGAAGAAGAGATTTCCGCGCTTGTGCTATCGAGACGTGCAAGCGCTCAATTGTTCAATGTATAACGCGAAAACGCATACAGCCAACTGGCGACATTGTACGAGCAATTGTATGAATTGCCCAATATTCCTTGGGACTCTATCGACCGATGAATTTCATCAACTTGGTGAGTTCTTTGCAATGTGAAAGGTTTGTGGTTGCTGAATAATTTTTTATCAATTATTTACTCATTGTCATAATAAGTAACATATGTGAGCACATATTGTATGACAATTATTCCTTCGTTATGTAACATTTTGTATTCTTACAGCTACAGCGAAGTGAGTCGGTGATAAATACTGACAAGTAGTCAAGTAGACCAGTAAGACGAGTAGTTAATATTCGCATTAAATATTGGTAAGTAAGTATCAATGTAGTGGTACACATTTAGAATGATTTGTAGTCCGAAATTACATTTTCATTAAATGAAATAAATAAACAATGCAGAAAAATATACCTATTGGATAAATTTCGTGAGTTTAATATTAGAAAGATGATCACATAGTACGTTTCATATTCATAATGTTTTCTTCATCGTCGATGTTAATGTTAGAGTAGTTATGACTTGAAATTAACATTTTGTTCATTGCAAAAACGTAATGTTAACTACGAAATAATTATTACAATTATACCACTGTATGGAAAAATATTTATTAAAATTTGAATATTCTGTAACATCATTGATCTAAATATTTAAATATCTAGATATGTAGATCAATTTGAATATTTAACGTCTGTGAGTGTTTCTTCTTTTTTCTAGGAGTTTGGACGAGCTGATATGACTAAACATACCTGTTTACATTCTAAATTTTTAAAAAATTAAGTAAATGAAAAAATATTATATAAAGACGTCTTATATGTTGGAATGTCCGAGAAAGTTTCAGAGGTCTGGCAATTTCTGTCACAGCATACGATAGCTCAGATTAGCTGGAATCAGCTGGCAGGAACGTGGCCAGAAGGCGCATAAATTATTCTCGTTTGTCGCTTCGCAAACAACACACAAAGTCCATTTAAGCAACATTTACATGGCGTGGCTTCCATGGAAATACAACAAGATTTCGAGAGCACGGCACCATGATTCTCCGCGAGGAAACGTAATCAGCTCTAATTATCTTAAACTTCAAATCCGATAACCATCGGTTACAAAGCCGATAAACAGGGTTACTTTGGGCCAAACCGCATGGAGCAAAATTAATTCTCTAATGCAGCACGCTGACTTATACTTGTTATAAAATCATTTCAGTATATCCAACTCGATTTAACAGTGACACGTAAGTAAACGTGACTTGAATTCGACTATTATTTACATCGATTGCAGATCATCGCTCTTTTCATCGTATTATCGGAGTTTTGTTAAACGAACAGGCAACGTAGATAAATCAATTTGTTATGATAAAACGTGTATATCCAAAATTTTGTTTCTGGACCAAAAGTTTCATTTGTTCCCAATTTTATCAATCTATTTCTGGTATATCTTTTTCCCTCGAAATAAACTGCGGTAAAATTGTTACTTCCGCGTTAACATCGATTGCGTTGTACCATCGATATAAAATTGCAAAAAGGAAGAAAGAATTAAATATTTAATTAAATAATAAAAACATTTAATTAGTAATTAATTAATTAGTGATTCAATAATATAATTAATAAAATAATTAAAAACAAGGAGTCTATACAAAAGAAGAACCCAATATCTCGAACAATAAAAACGTAAGCAGTCGGAAAGTTTCTGCTTTTGACGAGAAAATTGAATTGTCTTACTGACATAAAAATAAGAAAACAGAAAAAGAAAATAGAAAGAGAAGTTTAATTAAAATTAAAAAATTAATTTTTCCCCATACTCTACATCGTTTTTGTTCCTTGAAACAGCTATATCTTGCTTCTAAATATTAGAAATTCCTTAATGGGACTATGGACGATAAATAGTAGTTTATTATAAATGTTGGCAAACACTTCATAAACAGCGAACACAGAATGATTATAGTCCACGCAAATCTCGATACCACTACAGATGACGTTATTAATTTTTTAATAATTCTTCCTGACGATTCACAAGTCTTTGTGAAAGTCTCTTTTGCTTTTGCTCCACCTTTACCTGCTACCATTCGTTTCCTTCATTTTAACGCCCCATGCATTGCCCATAATCTTCCCTTAAAATTACAACTGTTTTGCATAAACGTCGTGTCACAAATATAAAGTTTCAATTAAACAAGAGAAAGAAAATATCGTTCGTAGCAATTTTATTTCGAGAATCTTGTAAGTGTACTTTAATTTTTCAAGTAATTTTATCATTTTATAAACAAATTTTGTAGCTTATAACTGTTTGATGACGGAATAATATTAAAACAAGAATATATTTGTAAATTATAAAACACTGTTGATTTTCAACGAATAGTTCCCAAGATAATAAAAATCTTTTTGGAGAACGATAAAAACACTGAAAAAAAAGTACAAAATATCGTCAGTGTTAATCAAATTAACCAAACGCCACCTACGAAAGGCACGGAGCGAGAAATGTGTGAAAGAGGCTGAAACGCCTGCAACGTTTATTTCCTTCATCTTTCACAGCTCCAATCGAAGAAACATACATTCAGCAGGTGCTTCCACGGGACATTAATCGTAACGTCATTAAGCTTTCAGTTGAAAGAGAGGAGCAAACGAGTCTTCCTTCTTTTAAAAGCAGCGGCGATCAGTACGGCAGGTACATTGAGTCGGTCGAAAGTAGCAGGACTTAACAGAGGGGCGATTCGTTTTGCTATTTCATCCCCTGTTCGCTCGTGGCTTCCTCGAACGCGTTAGGAGCACAGTTGGCGGCCGAAAGACAGTGGAAAAAGGGGAATAAAAAGGGAAACGAGGACGAAGATTAAGAGAAAGAGGGAAAGAACAGCGGGGACGGGGTCGAGGAGGAAGAAAAAAGGGGTAGAGACGCCTTGATAGATGATCTTGGTAATTATTTGCGGGCATTTCCCTCGTTTCTGTTTTTTTATCCTTTCCGTTCTTTCGCCTCCGCGTATCGCCCTATTGCCCGAAACGAGACATCGTCTTTCTTCCAGCACGTCTTTCCTCTGGCTTTCCTGCCAGCCTCGTTGTTCCGCTTCGTTCGCGTTTCTTTCGCGGCCTGTGTTCGCCTGTTCTACCAGCTCCGTGCGCCAGCCATGCTTTTTCCTCTCATTTTCTTTTATCACATCCCACCTGGCTGCGTCACTTCTGCTGACAGTATTTTCCCCGCGCTGGTCACGATGGATGAGCAGCCACGTCCACTCGCCGTAGCCATCGGGCCGTGCACTCTGATAAAGAACAATAGACGACTGCTGTTCCTCATTGTCAGCGAGCTGGCACCGCGCGATTGGCTGTATTATTTCTGTCGAATCGATGGCATCATCGGCACTGGCTTATTTCGACGTTCCAGGGACAGATTACCGGGAGAAAATGTGACCTCACTATGTGTCACAATGCTTCATACGATATCGGAAGAGGACACACCTGAGGATAGGTTAGTTGCAGTAATTACGCTTGACAGACTGGCATTTTACATAAGCGTCGCGCTAATATGGCTGAGTATATTGTCGCAGCGGTTGCATAAAGTAATGGAAACGTCTCTTGTATGTCGCGCACCTGTTATACGTATACAATCGGACCTCTATGACTGGGGAAGCTGTGGAGCACTTGGATCTTGTTCATTCCTTGTGAACCTCTAAAAGTCGAGATAAAAGTCCTTAACTGGAACTAAAACTCAACTTGACTGAAACACTCTATTTGCTATGCGCATTCAGATGCGTTGTTTTACTTATTTTAATAGCTAGACCTGTACGAGTAGAGTTTCTATGGCCGCTGTGTCTGTAACTCGAAATGCATCTGCAGCTACACCGTGCTGTCCAACTGGACAAATTGTAAAGTAGAAATTAAATGAAAAAAAAAGAGGAAACTGGACTGTGTGTCACAAGATGTGAGCTATCGATCATTTAGCCATTGTCTACTGTCTTCCAAATATTTAGATTGTCTCGAATAACGTGGGACCGCACAATCCCTGCTTCTTCGACCATGCGCATATCCGAAGCTAATCATTTTTCATCAATCGGATTGCCGTCATCTGTCGCATTAATCTACGTTGAAAAATTGAATTGTAGGAGGAAGATCAACACTTCCTGAAAATCGCGTCTTCGTACGAAGCTCCTGCACGTCCAATGTTCGTTCGTTAAATCTCTCTCACTGGGAAATTTCGCAAAGTCAAAACTGCAAGATTTGAGCTGCTGCTTGAAGCTTCAGTGACCGAGATTCGACTTACGACAGGTGTTGCCATTATTTTATTCGATGCCAGTGTGTATGCGATAATATGCAAGTTAACTAATTTGCACATTTATGCAAATTCCTATATTTATGCAACTAATTAACAGAGTAGATCAAGGTCTGTCAAGTATTCTTCGTCTTTCATCTTTAAATGTCCCACAAATGCATCCTCGGTCTATCGGGTTGGCAACTAAGTGATTGCAGATTTTGTCAGGGCTACCCAATGACAAAATCCGCAATCACATAGTTGCCAAGCCAATAGTAACAGGTTGACACATGATCAGAATTTAAAGTGAAACATCGATCGTCGAGATGGCAGAGATGAATGAACACGTGCCTTTCACGAACATGTTTTTCCAATTAATTTCTACCAGTCGAATACCTTCGATTCCTGCGATTGCTTCAAGTATTCGAATCTATTCTGTGCTATTGCTGCACGCTCTTGGCTGTCTGTCTGTCATAGACCACATTCATCCTGTGGCCAGTCAGTGGTCAGTAGTGGGTTACTTACCGCAAAGCTGACTATCTGATGCGACAATACGACTATCTGTCTATTATAAACGCGTGAGAGGGGTTCCTTTACAGCTGCAACTAAATATATAGCTGTTCCCATGGATAGCATCCATGACGAAGCAGCGCAGTGATGAGAAGTAACCTAGTTCTCGGTGACCTATTTGCAACGTTACTCTTCCCTCCAAGCTTTTCCTTTTCTACTCTGCAATTTTCTCTTCTCCTCTGTCCATTCTTCTTTCCTTCTCTTCACTTCTCTTTCGATTTCTCTCCATTTCTGTAATTTCTTTCGTTTCTTTCTCCCCTTACATCATTCCTGCTTCTCCTTATTCCACTATCTTATTTTCTTTTTCCTTCCATTTTTCTCTCCAACCTTTCTTCTCATATTTTCATCTTCTTTCCCATTTTTTCCTCTGAACAATGAACACACCAAGATTTACTATATCTGTGAACAGTAGAACACTTCGAGAGGAGTTGAAATGATCAAAAAAGTGTTTCTATAGTTGTCCAAGACACTAAGCGATGTAAATAGATTTCTTAGGGGTGGAAATTTTTTCAAATTGCACTGTAATAGCTTCCAATCGTGTATACAGTGGCTACAAAAAATACTAGCACACCATTGCATCTTTACCTAATTTGTCCAGCTGGACAAATTGTAAAATAGAAATTAAATAATAAAAAGACCATTGCATTTATCCTGGCGTTAAATAATTCATTAGGTATGTTAACATTCGTGTTATTTGCTAATACTTTCATATGATTACAAAGGTTTGTTGCTATGAAAATTATGAGAATCTGGTGAAGAAACGCTTCGTTGTGTAACAAAAGTGCCAATACGTTTCGTAGCTATTGTAAGTAAAACGTTTATTTCTTATCGATTTTCTAACGCGGCTGTTTAAAAAATATTTCAGAAGATTTGTTGCGTGGCTATCCGCCGAATTAACAGCGACCTCCGTTGATTTAGAATGCTAATTACTAGCTAGAAATAGCCAGGAAAATAATAATTTTCGCTGCATCGATTTCTGGGCGACTCGAAAACGCCGATACCTTGTTTTCGAATATTTCAGAGCGCGAAATCTGCGTCGATTTCAATATGCACTCTGCGCCTGCTTTTAATATTTTCATGATTGGAATAAACAAGGAAGCTCAAAGGGAATTGGTAAAATTCTTTTACAGAAAATCCAATGCAATTTTCAATAGAGGGAAACGAACGCTGATGTTTCATTCGATAAAGTCAAATAAACTCTCGATTCCCGGCCAATTTCAATTTACAAGGAGTCGGGCAAATGTGCTCCACTTAACCGTATAGACTACGCGTTTCGTGCATCGAGCGTTGTTCGTCAAAGAAATACAACATGATTCAATAATTCATAAAGCAATCGTCGATGGGATGATTTTCTGATTCTCGAATGAAACGTTGCAGCGGAATAAATTCTCCCTTTCCCCCCTATCCATAAGAGGCTTCGTTTATGCGAAATTCTCTGATTTAATGACCCTGAAATTATAAATATTAATTCTATATGTATACCTGTCAGGATAATTATTCCACAGTTTCAAAATCTCCACATAATTGTTACTTAAAATTACTGAAATTATTACGCGAAATAAACTTCCAACACTATCTTACGGTCGGCTGCATTTAGCCAAATTGAAATACTAATAACAAGTTGTTAGTATTTGTTAGATAATATAACAATGCAATCTATTAATGAGAAGTTCTCGTGCAACAACAATAGAAGCAATTGATTTTTATGAATTTCTTTTAGATTAATTGCTGGTTTTATGACACTACACCTTTTCAAGATGCAACAAATAGTTTCTATATATAGAACACATTTCTATTCCAAATTTACCAAATATCCAGCTGGACAAATTGTAAAGTACAAATTAAATAATAAAAAAAAATTCCTACTCCAAAATTATATTTACATTCCACAAAAATCTACTCCCATAGTAGCTATAGTATAGCTATATAATACAGTACAGCTAGTAGTTAGTCTGCAAAGAATTCGTAAAAATCAATCGCCCTTAGTGTTACTGTTACTCGAGAATTGACTCGAGTTTCTTTTTTCAACTGTTCGGTATCGATGTCACTGCGTGTGCAGGCAGCGGTTGTTTTCTTATCTGTGTGAAATACGATACGCGACGGTTGGTGAAAAAAAGACGGGGCAAATGTGGCGGATAATCGGAGCTCAAGATGAGTTCAGATATTTAGGTGACAAAAAAGTATGGTCGTGTACACGTAACTAAATAAGACAATAATAAGCTGGCCAATGGATTCACTGTTGCTGTTACTCGAGGATCGACTAGACTTTCTTTTTTCAACTGTTCGGTATCGATGTCACTGCGTGTGCAGGCGGCAATGGTTTCCTTATCTGTGTGAAATACGATACGTGACGGCTACTGAAAAAAGTCGGGGCAAATGTGGCGGAAAATCGGAGCTCAAGATGTTTTTAGATATTTAGGTGACAAAAAAGTACGGTCGCGTGCGCGTGACTAAATAAGACAGTAACAGGGTGGTCAATGGATTCACTGTCCCGATACTATTTTCTCAGCAAAAGATACTATTTGCTAAAAGAAGCGAGTGTTTTATTACAGAGATTGATCTTCAGTGTTATTTTTTAACGAGTAACTGGCTTCGTTTGGACTATAAATCACTGACACGGCCAGACAATTCGCGAGAGTGTCTTGAAAAGAAAAAAGGAAATAGAAGAAGGGAACGTTTAGGTGAACAGTGTGAAGCGTTATTAAAATAAACACGTCTGTAACATAAAGCAACGATGCGAACAGCGGTGGAATATTCATTCGCAGTTTTTCCGGCGCTGATATCAAAATGGAAGTGCGGCGCAGCGCGAACCGGGAAATAAGCGATAGGGAACGGTTGCCTCTTTTCTTGTTTTTTCTTTTTCTTTCTTCTTCTCTTTCTTTTTTTTTTTTTTTTTGCGAACGCCGCTCTTTCCAATGGTTCACCGGGGAAATCTACGGAGTGGTTATTAAAATTCCATCCGGATCGTGATAGCGCAACAAGGAAAATAATCTCGGAGAGACAGATTTCCTTGGCATTTTTCTCGCCCCTCGCGGCGTTCCCACGAATTAGGATTTCGTGTCGCGAGAAGCCAGGATTATGGTTGGCCGTTTGATCAAATATGCACCTTTGAGTATTCGCTGAAACGTCTGAATAGTCGTATCGCGGTTCCATCAACGATGATTATCGTTATCGCGTGAACTGTCATTAACAGGGATTATATAATTGAATATTAAGCCGCGTTTTCAATTTTAATATCCCTTTTTACAAATTACTTGCGTGCCACGGCTGATGAAAAATTTCATTGCCAGCAATTATTAAGATAATATCATTCCATGGAACAAGCTTGCGCGTATAACAGAAATCTCTTTGTTATTCATTTATGTTATTCACTTATGAAGTTACGTCGGCAAGCATATATTTGTTTAAGTTAATAAATAATTTGTGTAACTATCATGATGATCTTCATTATGATAAATGGATATGTGTACATATAACGTGTGTGTAAATAGTTGTACATTATATCATCTTCNATTAATGCAGATATTGTACTTCCTGGAAATTTTTATAATCTATCATGGTATATGTTGTAGTATATTGTATAGTGTATCTGATAAATGGATATGTGTACGTATAATGTGTGTGCAAATAGTTGTACATTGTATCATCTTCATTAATGCAGATATTGTACTTCCTGGAAATTTTTATAATCTATCATGGTATATGTTGTAGCATATTGTATAGTGTATCTGATAAATGGTACACATAACGTGTGTGCAAATAGTTGTACATTATATCATCAGCATTAATGCAGATATTGTACTTCCTGGAAATTTTTATAATCTATCATGGTATATGTTGTAGCATATTGTATAGTGTATCTGATAAATGGTACACATAACGTGTGTGCAAATAGTTGTACATTATATCATCTTCATTAATGCAGATAATGTACTTCCTGGAAATTTTTATAATCTATCATGGTATATGTTGTAGTATATTGTATAGTGTATCTTATAAATGGATATGTGTACGTATAACGTGTGTGCAAATAGTTGTACATTATATCATCAGCATTAATGCAGATATTGTACTTCCTGGAAATTTTTACAATCTATCGTGATATATGTTGTAGTATATTGTATAGTGTATCTGATAAATGGTACACATAACGTGTGTGCAAATAGTTGTACATTATATCATCTTCATTAATGCAGATATTGTTTTTCCTGAAAATTTTTATAATCTATCGTGATATATGTTGTAGTATATTGTATAGTATATCGCATAAAATACATTACGTAGCTGGTTGATGACTTGACTATACGCTGCAGTCAACGCATTACTTTCGCATGGATATGTGGTGTTAGTAGATTATTCGATAAAAAGAGGAAATAACGTGATTCTTTTATTTTTTTGCAATGCTAACGGTACTTTTTTAAATATAACTGCCAGCAGGTGACGTTATGGTATTTTTTGATTACAGGATATTCCGATTAATTCGATGCAATTTTAATTATGTTAAACTTTCTACTGGCCAAAAGAATTTTAGTTTTCATTTTAATTAAACGCACAAATTTGCAACTTTGTGGTACTGTAAATATTAGCAATTTCATTATATTTTGCAATATACCATAACTCTGTTTTCTTAACATATGGACCTCGAGTTTCTTACATTTTCTACAGCCTTCGTTGGGAATATTCCAAAATTTGACAACTAACAATTTAGACGCATCAACGCAAAAAGCCATCCATTCGCCGATGAAACAAGTAACATTTTGTTCGTATAATACAGAAATATGTAAAAGTGGAACGGCAACTAAAGGTCAGACGAAAAAAAAGACTTTTATTTATCGTTGCCAGGAAACATAAGTACGAAATTTCGAAATTCGCAACCTTATAAAAAAAAAAAAAAAAAGAAAGAGAAGATCTCGTCGTTGCTATAAGAAACAAAGAGGAACGAACGAAGAACCTTCCACTGGAAATTTTCTATCACAAAGCGGTTTCCCAAAAAGCGTACTTTACTCCATTCCATCGCTCTTCTACCTAAACGACGGTATATTTTTAGAAATCGTGCACTCACAGCCGCAATATATTTTATACAGATGCAATACGATATTTACAGAGATACGTTTGTTGCATCGCCTTTCTACCTAAACGACAGTATATTTTTCGAAATCGTACGCTCACAGCCGCGATATATTTTACACACACGCAATACGATATTTACAGACACAACAAATTTTTATAGGTACGATACAGTCCAAACTTTATAATGATAACCGATATAATAATAATAATAATTTAGCAGCCCAGGATTTAATAAAACAACAACTTTCAGACAAACGCAATAATATAAAAACATAATTTACAATATAAAATATAAATTAGCAATAGAAAAACCAACATCTCGCAGACCATCGAAACAACAACGTAGACAGTGTCCCAGTGTGAGAAAATAGTAACAGCATGGCGCCCTCTGTCCTGGGAGTCTGCGACACTCTCAGCAACGCCCCCTCCCTCCATAGGAGCCAAACCAATCGAATATAAACCTTCCCAAAATCAGCTCGCAGTAAATGCAACCATAGTACACTCACACTGAAGAAATGGAAACCACGAAATATCCAATTGAATGGCACGCGCATAACACAAACAAGGCAAGTTAAATACCTAGGACTCCACATAGATACACAACTTACACGGAAACAACATAATACTAAATCAATTATAAAGAAAATACAGATAAAAAGAAGACAAATGTACTGGTTAACTAGTCGAAATTCTAAACTCAGCATAGAAAATAAATGAAAAATATACAAAACGATAATAAAGCAATTTGGATGTAGGCAATGCCACCATGGGGGCAACAGCAATGAGCCATATAACTAAACCAGAGTCGCTACAATCGAAGATACTGAGAACAATCATTCGATTCAGCTAGAATCAAACATACGATGATCATTTATTATTCGCGTTATAGTACCACGCTAGAATAATTTATTTATAATTCTCAATGAGAATTTATTGTGAGTTACTTCCAAATAAAAAAAAAATCTAAAGCTCAATTCTTTATTTGTGGAACATTCGAACTGCGACACGAGGAGATTGTGACAGCGACCATACTTCAAATCCACGTCATTCCACACTACCTGACAATAAACCTTTAAACCTTGATCTTACCTTTGCACATGGCCCAACACCAAACTTTCCCCGTCACATAGGGCACTCAGGATCCTCTCCTTGTCCCTCAACTCCAACAAACTCAACATATAAAATTGCGAGCGAACGAGACCAGTCTTGAGCAGTCTTGGTCGAGGTTTGAACAACAATTTTAATACTTCTCTACTTCATAACATTGTAATATTGTACTTAACCACCTTTGTGAATATAAAAGGAGTCAAAGTCAAGTTGAGCTGTTACTCAGCTCTTCCTTTCTTTTTTTATTTCCTCGTCACGAATTTTACGTGACAAGATCACCGGTGATCTGTCAATTTCGTGATTTCTTGTGTCTCCTACGTGACACTATCGTCGTCATACTAGACGATACATACAGCCGTATCATAATTCCGCGTGGTGTAGAGGAATTAGTAGCAGCGAACGACGACCATATGAATTTCCGCGATGGCGATGTCTAAATGTGACCCACTTTTGTCGTTCCGCCCTTTCTCTTCCTCGCCGATACGCGGAACATTAATGAGCCCGGCAACTCGTGGCTGGAGATCGTCGTGGCGTATCAGCGAAGAAGAATCAACAACGGATCCTTTAATTATCCTAATACACTGATTATCGGTGAGAAAATCAGACAATCGGACGTCAGATCGAGACGTAATATCCGGACGAGCGTTTCCACTCGCGACGGATATTAGCGCGTTTCGTGTCGTTTCCAAGAGCAGAAGAAGCTAAAATTAGAAATTAAATGAATCCGATGAAGATAGGAAAGCTTCTCGGGGATATTTGCGAAACCTGAGCAACTATAATTAAATTGGATGATACATTGCATATTTATATGACACACTATACATTAATTGTAATTATTTATTAATCAGAGTAGATATATTTGAGATGGAAATGGCGAGAATAATAAATGCAGAGAGACATGGTGCTTAATTGTTATTTAATTGTCGACTCGCGACACAATCACCCTGAACTCAGAATGATTCTGACTATCCTAACTGAAATAACTGCGTTTTGACCTCGTTAACGGGGACCAGCAGTCGGAATAATCACAGGTTATCGATCGAGTACGTGGAATTACGTTACAGTACCGACATTGTAACATTGAGCTTCATTTCGTTGATTAATATTACGCGTACTTTAACAGATCATCATCCAATTAAACAGCACATATATGTTTCTTAAATAAAGTTGCTCTTCAATTTCTGATGTCGTTGATCTTTGTAAAAATATAATGATATGTTGCTGTTATTAACAGTTGACTGGAGAGAAAATGGTACACTGTATAAATTATATACATTGGAAGTTTTAGTTCTGAATTGATAATTATAATACAGTGGCTCTCAAACAATTTTGTTCTTTCTACATTAACGAGATAAGCAAGAATTTCATAATAATTCAAGTGTTTGGTTAAAAAATACACTTGCATGTTTATATAAGTTAGGCTTTCTCCAAAAATCTTCTTAGTTGATAGGGAAATTCCATGTTAAATACTGTGGAATAGGAAGATGTCTGAAGAACAGAAAAATTAGCTACGACGATAAGAAATCGCCAAAATTCCTGCAAAGACACGGAACAACTCGACTTTTCCAGAGACACGTAGCTATCTGTCGCACTACAAAATTTCAAGCCCGCCGCGTGTCGCGAACAGTTGCGCGAAACGAACGCCACCGGACTAAGCTGACTGAAACTAACGCGTGATACGACCACTTTTGTCGACTTGATCTTTATCGATTTCTTTACGAACGCTATTTCTATCAAGAAGCTTGTTCGCGTTTCTCAAAATTAAATGAAATTCCCTGTAAATATTAGATGCACGAGCATGCATGTAAAGTTAATAATTACAAGCTGCATAACGAAGCTAATAAATAATAATTGGACGCAGTTTCTAACGAACTGTCGTCCTGACGAACGAGGTACCAAAGATTCACGTAGCTATCTACTGTGACCTGCACCAGGTCTGCTATCGGATAATCGGAAAGTCGGGTAATACGAACAAGTTTATTAGTATTTATAAATCGTATAATAAAACCGTAGAAAACATCTCGATAAAGGGTATTTATATTTAATGAATTATTTGCAAGCTTCGTTAATTGCTTTCACAATGTCTGACAGTACAAGGAAAGAACCATATGCAAACCAGCTAGCTGCTGAAGCGAGCAATATTCTCATAAAAAGAAGACTAAAAAGAAAACACCCCACTGACCTCAGTAAAGAAATAAAATAGACAAACTCGAAGATGGTATCTCGGTGGGGTTAGCCATCCACATGTTATTTAGCAATTAAGTTAGAAAAACTTACCAAATGTCCAGCTGGACAAATTGTAAAGTGCAAATTAAGTAATAAAAAAGGAAAAAGAAAAAACTTTGACTGCTTAAAATAGACAAACTCAAAGATGGTATCTCGGTGGGCTTAGCCATCCACATGTTATTTAGCAATTAAGTTAGAAAAATTTACCAAATGTCCAACTGGACAAATTGAAAAGTACAAATTAAATAATAAAAAAAAAATAACAATGACTGACTTATCTACGTCTTCGTCTTCCTCGTGTCGAAGCACCTAGGAGACTTCATCGTACAGCCACAAGAATCTCTGTGTACGTACTAATCCTCGAGAAGACGCAGTCACTATGGTTGCGACCATAATCTTACGCGAACGCGACACTCGTTTAAGCAAAAGATCGTTATGTTATTCTTGTCCAATGTATTTTTGTGCAAGCATTTCGCACTTGTACACACTGTGCACTATATGGTTGATAGCGTCCAGGTGCACGTGTCTTATGGGAAATCTCATTTTTACATGGTTCAATTTTCTGGCAAATACTATGCAGATTTACTCCTAAGTTTCATCGCTTGTCACGGTCGATGTTGAACGAAGTACCGTTAGAACAACATCGAACGTTGACAGTTAACATTAAAACAACATTTTCTTCTTCGAGCTGCGCTTATTTAGTTCTTAGTAATTTTCAGTAAACGTTCAGGAAGATCAACAGAGTAACAAGAGACGCTAATCTTAATGGAAAAGTTACTTTTCCTTTAACAAAGTAAGAATATGTTTTCTAAGTGTGTCAAAGTGTAGTACAGTCGTTTAGATTGTTTGGTATAAATGTGGTTAATAATATGCAGATAAAATACAACAGACACGAAAGAAAGTAAATGAAAGATGAATTTGAATCAGCTGGTACAACATAGCTCACGCACTCTCACGGGTAAATTCACACACAATTTTACATTTTTCGTTCCCAACAGATGTTAAACACTGCCTTTTCTTGTTCGTATGGAATCATCGTATTTCGACATATTAATTTCATTATGTAAATCTCATGTACAAATTTTCTTTAAAAAACAATTATAAATTCTTCTAATTATCTTCCTTTTTTTCTTTTTTTTGTAGGAGAAATATATATTTTTTCTTTCAGTTGACAATGAAACTAAATATGATGTAGAGTTTCCAGTGTTGAGTTAATTCCTGAATAGCATTCTGCAACCATATTCTCCTTCAAATTAAAGTATCCAAGGATAATGTTTAAAACAAGGTTTCAGAAATTTCTATGCAAATTTAATTATGGCATACACAGCGAAATTTTGAAATTTTCCATGCTATATCGGTCAATTGTAATTCGTATGGGAGTAAATGGAGAAAGAATATTGTTAGCAAATATTGTTAGCAGAGATAAGTTATAGCATCTCAATTGTGAACTAGAGTTTTAATTGGGAATTTTCCGCAAATAATGAAACACGATGCGATTAATTGCCTCGCGAAAGCACTTGGTAAAAACGTAGAACGTGCAGCTTATTTCGTAGTTTATGTTTAATAAATAACGTAATTTCCTATAAACAGAAACTACAAGAAGTAAAAATCGCGGGAATTTTAGAATTTTAATTGAACCCGGCAAGTTAGTTTCATTTCGATGTTAAACATCGCGTAAATTCTACAAACATGCAGTTTCGTTATGTAATTACGAAATAATTTCATTCCGCTGTAATTTCTCTATTAATAATCGATCTTAAATTACACATGTACAGTACGCGTTTCACGGCGTTACATTGAAACTATCACACGCGACCAAGAATACGTCGATACGTAACGCAAGAGTTACGAAAAATACATATACAGTGGAGACAAACACATTCCAGCGGTTGGAGAATTTTGGACGCGACGTGAGTAGTTGATGATTGTAATTCTTTTAATTTTTGTAATTTAATATTTACTTTATTTCGCAATATTGGCTTGGCAATTAAGTGATTGCGGGTTTTGTCAAGACTACCCAATGACAAAATCCGCAATCACATAGTTGCCAAGTCAATATTTATTTCGCCCGATTAACTTTCCTTTTTTTATTATTTAATTTACTTTACAATTTCTCCAGCTGGACATTTGGTAAATTTTTCTAACTTAATTGCTAACTAACACGTGGACGGCTACTCCCACCAGGATACAATCTTCGAGTTTGTCTATTTTAAGCAGTCAAAGTTTTTTCTTTTTTGTTATTATTATCTAATTTGTACTTTACAATTTGTACAGATGGACATTTGGTAAATTTTTCAAACTTAATTGCTAACTAACACGTGGACGGCTACTTCCACCGGGATACAATCTTCGAGTTTGTCTATTTTAAGCAGTCAAAGCTTTCTTTTCTTTTGTTATTATTATTTAATTTGTACTTTACAATTTGTACAGATGGACATTTGGTAAATTTTTCAAACTTAATTGCTAACTAACACGTGGACGGCTACCCCCAGCGGGATACCATCTTCGAATTTGACAATTTTATTTCTTTACTGAGGTGTTTTCAAATACATCAAGGAGATTGGAAAAGTGAAAACGAAGCATTCGAGGAATACATACGATCTATTTCCAAGAATTATTCGATCTTCTTATGTAACACCAGTTATAAAGGAAGTTCCACTTATTCGGTAGATGTAATATCTGAGACCTGATATCCGTGTAATAGATTCCATATCCTTTTCAACTCTGCTAATAAATCTACCCCTTGTAGATCCGATATTCTTCCTCATTTAGGATTTCAACTTAATTGCAATTTCTATCGATAGAATTTTCAGTAAAAATTACAGTCACTCGTAAGTCTTGCCACGTCTTTTATTTCAAATCCGCCAACGTGAAAATGCATATTCGCTCGTTTCAAATGTACTAAACGTTTTCCACAAGACCTGGCGGTGGCTCGTAGGTCTAAGAGTCGTAATCCAACTGTGGAGAACGAAAGACGAACGTCGATCACGCACGTGTTCCACTTACTCAGTGGCAAGCACCTTCTGGTTAACGTAAAATGACGCACGAAGGTCCTGCACAGATTGAACCAATTAAACGGCAATTTAATCGACGGTAAGTCGATTACACGGTGTTTCTGGGCAAAAGGTCTAGCGATGCGGTAAGAGGAAATGGCGAAGGAAGAGACGAGAAAACAGGAATTCACAGAGAAAATAGAGAGACAGCAACGTCTTCTGACCGCTATGTAACGAGCCGCAAGGGGATGCTCTCGGCCGCTATCAAATTAATACGTTCGTCTGTTACTGCGATTCTGCAAGTTGTTTTGTCCACGCCAACGTGCACCAGGTCCGAAGCAATTTTCAGAAATATTTGGAAACTTCGCGGATATTAAACGGTCTTTTCTTCAAAGGACGCTTGACTCGATGTACGTGAGCAAAATCCTATCGTTCCGATGCACGGAACATTATTATTTGATCATCATTTTCGAAC
The DNA here is from genome assembly GCA_014825975.1 of Bombus haemorrhoidalis. NCBI lineage: Eukaryota > Metazoa > Arthropoda > Insecta > Hymenoptera > Apidae > Bombus > Bombus haemorrhoidalis. The sequence continues at coordinate 2,032,324 of CM026177.1, forward strand.
ATCGTTTTTTTCTAATCAATAGGCAAAGAACACGAGGCTATTGGACGACATGTTTTTCAACATTTTTGTCGATAGTATCGCAATCATGTTTATGAGTAATTGTTCTACAACAGTGATAAAGCATCTTGAGAAATCGCACGATAATCGGGTGTAGACACAATGAGGTGGAGAAAGTGACAAAATATGCTGCAGTTCATCAATTTGGTCTCTGAGAAGTGCAATTACGTTAAACGAAAATTTAATTAGGGACGTACCAGAGTCAATTATTCGCTGTTTCGATGTACACGTTGATCGAATAGTCTCATTGAAAAAAGAGTAAAAAGCAAACATCTTACTGACCTCAGTAAAGAAATAAAATAGTCAAACTTGAAGATGGTATCCTGGTAGGGGTAGCCATCCACATGTTATTCAGCAATAAAGCTAGAAAAATGTACTGAATATCCAGCTGGACAAATTGTAAACTACAAATCAAATAATAAAAAAGAAACTCACTGTTTAAAATAGATAAACCTGAAGATAGTATCCCAGTGGGGATAGCTATCCACATGTTATTCAGCAATAAAGCTAGAAAAATGTACTGAATATCCAACTGGACAAATTGTAAACTACAAATTAAGTAATAAAAAAGAAACTCACTGTTTAAAATAGATAAACCTGAAGATAGTATCCCAGTGGGGATAGCTATCCACATGTTATTCAGCAATAAAGCTAGAAAAATGTACTGAATATCCAGCTGGACAAATTGTAAACTACAAATTAAATAATAAAAAAGAAACTCACTGTTTAAAATAGATAAACCTGAAGATAGTATCCCAGTGGGGATAGCTATCCACATGTTATTCAGCAATAAAGCTAGAAAAATGTACTGAATATCCAGCTGGACAAATTGTAAATTACAAATTAAAGAAAAAAAAATTGACTTTAAAATAGAGAAACTTGAAGATGGTATCCCGGTAGGGATAGCCATCTACATGTTATTCAGCAATAAAGCTAGAAAAATGTACTGAATATCCAGCTGGACAAATTGTAAACTACAAATCAAATAATAAAAAAGAAACTCACTGTTTAAAATAGATAAACTTGAGGATAGTATCCCAATGGGGATAGCTATCCACATGTTATTCAGCAATAAAGCTAGAAAAATGTACTGAATATCCAGCTGGACAAAATGTAAAGTACAAATTAAATAATAAAAAAGAAACTCACTGTTTAATATAGATAAACCTGAAGATAGTATCCCAGTGGGGATAGCCATCCACATGTTATTCAGCAATAAAGCTAGAAAAATGTACCAAATGTCCAGCTGGACAAAATGTAAAGTACAAATTAAATAATAAAAAAGAAACTGATTGTATAAAATAGACAAACTTGAAGATGGTATCCTGGTAGGGGTAGCCATCCACATGTTATTCAGCAATAAAGCTAGAAAAATGTACTGAATATCCAGTTGGACAAATTGTAACGTACAAATTAAATAATAAAAAAGCCCTTAATGTATTAAATAATCGTTTATAATAAAAAACGATAACGTCTCTGACTGCAGAGAAACGTTGCAAGTACATCATTGTTGATTCTCCGATTTGTTGAGTTAATGTAATTATTCTAACGAGTTATATTTTAACACTATCGACACTTTGTAGTATCATAACTTTGTGATAACGTAACAAACTTGAATATGATAGACTTATTGACATTATTGACATATTGAAACCTGAAATTGCTTTCCTGTAATAAATAGAATGCGACTTGTGGTCACTTTTTCTCCTGTAATCCTGTGATTATTAATTCTACATAAAAATAAGCTGAGGAAGCTCGGTAATTAACGCAGTTAGCGAGATTATCTGCGCAACAACGTTGAAACCTTCACAAACGAATGAAACAGAACTCGATGCTCGCTAAAGAGATCTCGTTTAAGGTAGCTCGATTACATAAAATAACAAAAGCGATTAAATAAAATAACAAAATAACGTATAATTCTGAGCTTCTCGCATAACTGTAAAACAACGTCCCAGACGTGTGCGTGAATTAAGAGCTTAAAAATAAAAAAAGGAAATAACAGACGCACAATGTTTTTTGTTTTATATCAGTTTACTGAATTATAAACGAACGTAATAATAGAAATATAACAAAGTGGATCATACCTAATTCAATAAAATAATATAAAACACAAATTGTTCATCTGTTATCACCTTATGAAACGAAAGAAACTTTTCAAGCTAATAGATCGCAGCGCATGTTGCAGTTGATTTCTGACGTTTCGACAATTCTCTCTATAATTCTTTGATAGCTGGAAATATGAAAAAAATTAAGACAGTGGCGAAAAACAACGATCGAAAGCTTCTATATTATTTCAGGAAGCTTGACGAATTTCGCAAGAAAGGAAAATAAAGCAACGACCGAAAATATTGATCAGATTTATCCATAAAATTTACATACAACAACGCGCGAAAGTATTAGGTTGTCCGAAAAGTTTCTTTCGCTTGACAAGGAAATGGTAGACGCACGATGTTTTTTGTTTCATATTAATTTACCAAATTATGCACGAAGATAACACTAGAAATATAGGATACCTAATTCAATAAAATAATATAAGACAAAGATTGTTGTTCATCTATTATCACCTTATGAAGAGAAAGAAACTTTTCGGACAACCGAATAGATCGTGGCACACGTTGCAGTTGATTTCTGATGTTTCGACAATTCGTAAGAAAGGAAAATAAAGCAACGACCGAAAATGTTGATCAGATGTATCCATAAAATTTACATACAACAATGCGCGAAAGTAGCTTCTCCAGGTTCTCGAGAATGAAATTCTCACTGTGACATTGCGATCGAATGCTAACTCGCAATGATTGTATTAATTGTAGATGGCAAAACGAGCTTGTAAACGCGAAAACGCGACGGAAAAGGACGAAAAAGACACTTGACGATCGGACTCGTCCTGTTTTTCTGCAGTTTCATATAAATCTCTTAAGAACAATGCGACGAATCTTACGAAACGATTCTTCCTTCTTTATTTCTTTATTCTTCACATCGGAAGTAGTACGCGCGAGTTGTAGTTACACGGATGGAGTTCAGCTTGCACAAACATTTGTATATTATACAACTTCACGTTACAACTAAAATTCCACAAAAATATTACACAATTTGTATATTAGGCAACTAAGTGATTGCGGATTTTATCATTAGGTGGTAATGAGAAAATCCGCAATCACTTAGTTGCCAACCCGATAAAACCACGAAGAACAAAGTTCTCGACGGACAATGATATCTTATCTTCCGATACTCGGAATTCCTCGTTAATTGTTAACTGTATTGCTGTTACAATTCTTAAAAGTAAAATCAAATATCTTTGATTTCCATTGGAATTGCAGATACAAGTAATCTTCGTATCGAGGGTAACAGTAAAATTCCACGAAACTCTACTTATCGTCCTTTCAATTTGCCCATAAAATGAAAAAGAAGGACACGTCCATCGAAATGTTCGCCGCCACTTACAAAATAATCGCGCGAAAGAACGGCGGCCATTAACGATGGGAAATTAGCTCGAGGGAGGAAATAGCCGATAAAGAGAAAGAGAGACAGAGAAAGTTTCAAGCCTTGCGAAACGATGCACGTGGCCTATATTATCAGAGAATTAAATTTTTCCGAGTAATTTAGCCCAGTTTTCGGAGTGGTTCCAGCTACTTTCTTAATTACTTACTTGGCGCGTTTTTCCCAACAGGTCGCGAATAATCCGACGAAAATTTTTAGCGAATCGAAGAAACTTGCCAGCGGCTACCATTCAACATCGATGAGACGAACGCGGCCGAATGATCAATTAAGCACGGACCATTTAATTGCTTCGCGCCCTTTAAAAAATCTTGACCCTATATTCCTGCTGGAAATTGCCGATTACTTGTAAAAAAGCAATTCCATCGGCGGACGATTCGTGAAATTCATCAGGGCACCGTCTTCTTGGTAAGTAGCTGGCTATTTGTCTGTACATGTTACTCGGATGAAATGGTTCGAGTCGAAGAGAGAAGCAGACGAGACGAAGTTCAAATGCAAGTCACGGGCTTCTCAATCTTCTGACGATGATGAATTTCTTGAAACTGAAAACTGGTTCTGAGTGAATGCACACTTGTAGACATACTTGGCGTTTATAGTTTTACAGCTACGTTCACAATGGCTGCGAATTGTATTTGTAGTATAAAGTTATCTGGTAATTTCAACATTTTCTATTGGGTTGTCCGAAAAGTATCGTTCTTTTCCAGACACGTCTTTTACAACGGTGCATCTTTATACAAAGATGAAATAATTCTAATCTGTCGAACCTTGTGATCTTCAATTTGATAGAGGAAAATGGATCGTAATTCGATAAAATGATAAAAAAGGGAAAATGTTGTGCATTCGTTATTTCCTTTTAAAAGGAAAGAAACTTTTCGGACGACATTTACATCTCGTACATTTCATTTTGATGAAATTATAACTATAATAATAAAAAATTCGCAATGCTAGGATTGTTAGACTTCTTAATTAAAAAATGAAAAAAAAAAGAAAGTACTTCGCGAGTATATAAATTGCACTCGGCGCTGAACCTATGCAGTTGAAATCGAAATTTTGTATAATTATAATTTAGTGAAATATCGAAAAAGAAGGGGCTCGAACGTCGATTCTGCTGATTTTTGGATATTTTGGATGTTGAATACGACGGCTGGAATATGCGGTCGTCCTTAAAAAATTATGACAAATAGACGCTTGTACTTTTTACGTTGCATCGAGCCTAATGCAAGTGTTTAAAAATGAATAATTATTATTATATATATTATTAATAATAATATTTTTTGCACAAGAATAATATAAATGTCTATGACGAGAACTATACAATAATATAATATACAATATTATTAATATTATCAATATTAGTATTTTATATTATATTATATATTGTATATTATATTATTGTATGTTCTCGTCACAGAACTATACAATAATATAATAATAATATAATATTATTAATATTAGTATTTTATATTATATTATATTATATATTGTTAATATTAGTATTATAATATACAATATATAATTATAAATACAAATTATTAATATTATTAATATTATTAATATTAACATTTTATATTATATATTGCTAATATTAGTATTATTATATTGTATATTATATTATTGTATAGTTCTCGTCACAGAATTTTATATTATTCTTATGCAAAATGGTGAAATTACTGGCATTACGCTCAAATTTTCCGCCTTTCTTCGTTAATGAATCTACCGCGTACTAAAAATAGATTAGGCTAGGCAATTCTACACGATTTCAACACCGAGTACAATTTATACGGTCACAAAGTACTTTTATTTTATTATTATTAAAAAGTCTAACAATCTCAACGCAGAGTCTAGCATTGCGAATTTTTCCATATATTTTGGGAAATTTGAAAGCGTAAAATTGCGTACAATACACGCAATATGAAAAGGTACATGAAATATCCAATGCTTTTTGTAATACTTGGCAGATAAAATTTCCTACCGAGGCTCTTGTTTAATTACACTCTCAAAAGAACGAGTTTGTAGAAAAATCTAATATAAGCTAATAATTGAGAAAAATACGTACAATTACGTTGTGCTCGGAGCTCGTACAATCGCACGACAGTTCGCAGGTAGTACGTGTCAGATCGAACGACCGTATCACACTAAACGTATTCGACACGAAGCGCGGCGTACGAAGGTTGGAACCGTGAAATATAAACATTGAATTACTACGCAGAACAAGGTGAATATCGTATAAGAAACAATGTAAATTACGTGTGATGTAATATATTGAATTTATTTCCTCTCACAACTTTTGAATCGTGATAAATAAATGATACGAAATTTTATATGTATATATATATATATGTGTGTGTGTATAATATGCATGTAAGAAAATAGTACATGTGTGAGAAATTTAATATATGTAATATATGTAATTTAATATATATATATATTAATCAATCTTCAGTTCTAATTAATTAATATATACATCTATTACATTTTATTATATATTAATAGGCACATTTATTAATATATTATATAAATGTATAATAACCATACAAGAAAGTAGTAATTAATTACTACTACTAATTAATTGATATATGTACATTAATGTATCTGCAGTCCTAATTAATTAATCTATATATCTCTTACACATCTATTAGATTTTATCTCTCCTATATATCTCTTAGATTTTATTATATATTAATATACACATTTATTAACATATTATATAAATGTATAATAACCATGTAAGAAAATAGTATATTTGTGATAAATTTAATATATGTAATATATGTAATTTAATATATATACATTAATCTATCTTCACCCCTAATTAATTAATATATGTACATTAATGTATCTGCAGTCCTAGTTAATTAATCTATATATCTCTTACACATCTATTAGATTTTATCTCTCCTATATATCTCTTAGATTTTATTATATATTAATATACACATTTATTAACATATAAATATATAAATGTATAATAACCATGTAAGAAAATAGTATATTTGTGATAAATTTAATATATGTAATATATGTAATTTAATATATATACATTAATCTATCTTCAGTTCTAATTAATTAATATATACATCTATTACATTTCATTATATATTAATGTACACATTTATTAATATATTATATAAATGTATAATACGCATGTTAGAAAATAGTATATGTGCAAGAAATGTAATATACGCAATATATGTAATTTAATATGTAAACACTAATATATCCTCTGCCCTGATTAATTAATACGTAAACGCTGTAGCAAATACAATGGTAGGCAAATACCTTGCATAGTCGCGGTACTCGTTAAACATACAATGAGACGAGTAGTTAATCAATGAGAGTAATTTAATCACGTTGTCTACAATGACGAGTCGATTTGTATGAGATTCATTTCCGGAATCCGTTGATCGTTCGAACTTGCAAGGAGCGTAACTATTTGTGCAGCTGCGATTATTTCAAGAGCTGTTTGTACGCGTTTATTTGACACCTAGTAAAGCATGCACAACGCGAGTTGTGCAGCTGCACGCACTGTGCGTAGAAACGAATACAGGGATTTCAAGTTTTGCTCGCGCATTCAAAATTTCGATTTGCAGACAGTTTTATTTTACGAGTAACGATAAGACCGTAGAATAATTGCACTTGGAGGCAACGGCAACCATTGAACAACGACGACAATTGTTAGCATTGTAACGCAGATGGCAAGACAATGAGGAATTAAGCGACAGTCTTTTTTTCAAATTATTACCGAAAATTGGAATATTGCGATGACAGTTTCTAGGGATATTTTTAATTGAATAATTTAGCTTCAATTATGCAATTTAATTTTCAGAAAATTATTTATTCCAGCTAGGCGAATCGTTGTGTTTCCACTTGCACTGCGCGAGAGAAACAAAATCAAATAAAACTTAAAAAACGATTTAAACTATGTTTATGCGTGAAACGAGAAGTTTCCATTTGTCGCGTTAACTTAATAAATTCTATAATTTCTACTACGTGTAATGCCAACGAACAATAAAAATGTTCAATTAAATATCGTAAAAATATTACTTAGATTATTTAGATTTATATTGTATTTAGATTATTTATTTACATTTATTTAGAATCTCAAACAGTTCCATTTTTAGAGCACGTTAGCTCCGGAAACTATACACACACAACTCTTCGATCCATCGATTCGGCTATAGGAAATTTTCAAACGAATGCGATACGAGTGTACAACAAACTTGTATAAACAAATTCGTACAAACAAGGAGGCGGACTCACAGTTGCCAACAAATATGAGAAGGGATTCGCCGGATGAAATTTCATCTTCAGTTTCGAAATATCCTGCATGTACAGTGAGTCACAAAAGTATTCGTACGCCATGAACTGCCGCCTTTAAACGATTGATATTTGTCCACGATACGAGTCTCAAAAAATTCCTAGCAACAGGAACCTACATTGGCATTACGAAGCTTCCAAACTGACATAAACTTTATTGCAAAATAACGCGTCGATATAACAAAAATACAATTCTACGTAATATTACAAATTATATTAAAAATACAATTAACAAATAATAGTCGATTGAGCCTCCCTTGCATTTTGTAATACTTTTCACACGATCGTGTTTATAACTATGACATGAAATGTGCACGTAGATGACTGCTATTGGGTTGTCCGGAAAGTTTCTTTCGTTTTATAAGGAAATAATAGACGCGCAATGTATTTTGTTTTATGCACAAACATAACAATAGAAATACAACGAGGTGGATCGTAATTCAATAAAATAATATAAAACAGAAATTATTGCGCGCTGAAATTAAATAACCGAGCCAGCTATTTCAATTGATCTCTGGGAGAAACAGTGGGTGGGTTTTGTTGCTGTTGTCCTCGTAGTTCTTCAGCAACAATTTCTACGCTAATTTAGATTTCTGATACTAATAAAAGTCCAGGTACTAACTGACGTCCAATAGTTGCTCCTATCGGTGTATGATTTTATTGATTTTACGAAGCTAGCTTTTCGAAGTTTTTCTTCGGCATTTTTACTTTCTCCTCTTTTAATCGATGGCTTCGTCGCTTGTGGTTGGGGAAAACAGAAATTATTCTTCATCTATTATCGCCTTATGAAACGAAAGAAACTTTTCCTACAACCTAATATTATACGACTGTACTGTTGGCAACTAAGTGATTGCGGCTCTTGTCATTACCATCTAATGACAAAAGCCGCAATCACATAGTTGCCAAGCCGATAAAACCACGAAGATCAAAGTTCTCGACGGACGACGATATTTTATCATCCGATACTGGGAATTTCTTGTTAATTGTTAACAATATTCCTTGCGTCTAAAAGTCGACATCACAGCTTCGACGTGCTATTGCTATTCTTTCGCAGCGGTGCGATCTTGTGATGTGTTTTATGCGGCGTATCAAAGGAAGGCGAAGTCCAGGGTGAAAGCTTTATTCTGTCGACAGAAAGACGTTGCAAATGCGACGAGCAAATCGAACACGTTATTTGTCGCAAAAGAAACGTGTGCACGGTGTATCGTATCGAGGTGAAAGGAAAGGTTCATAGAAGGCAGCATCATTGAAGTAGTATTTTTAGCTTCTACGAGGCTACATTGTGTCGGGGTAAACACGACGAACATATCACGCGATTCCCTATGTTTATAAAACGCGTGTTTCTCAACAAATTTTTCCAGCTGTTTCCTTTCAATTTCTTACGTCGTCGGTTACAGACGAGCGATAGGTTCAAGTAGAATTTTAGCGATTTTTTTTTTTATTTGGAAGTAGTTCACAAACAATTCTAGTTGAATATTATAAACAAACTATTGTGGTGTGAATAATAAATGATTATCGTATGTTTGATTCTAGCTGGATCTAACGATTTTAGCGATTTAGCAAGAAATTGATAAAAGAAATAAAAAAATGTAAAAATCGTTTGAAAATTAGAATATTCCAACAAATAAATTGTTCGTAACGCAAGGGAAAAGAGCGATGGCATATTTATCCGGCCCTTGGTTTCACGTCGGCTCGTTTATTCTACGCCATTAAACGTGAAACGAAAACGAAACGTGTCATTGATAAAATCACGAACGAGGGAAATCATTGAAAATTGAACGTCCTCGATTCCCTATTAACCCGTTAAGGTAGAAAATAGCGGTCCGCCTTTCCCCATCTGTCGATCTGTCCTATTTCCCTGGCAAAATGTAAAACGAGCACCGTAATGTAGAGTAGATCATCTCGTATATCGAGAAAAAGGAACGTTCTGTGTAGCTCGTCGAGCTATAAGCTTCGGCGTATCGATCACTCGTAAAGCTTTGCAGCGCGTGCAAACATAGATTTCAGGAAACGGGAAAATACGCCAACAATTGCGAATATTGCGATACCTGTCGCACCACTAACTGCATCAGCCTTGTCTCTGCAAAGCCTCTTACGTATCGCGTTGATTAGTCTCGAATCTGCTTATACTACAGGGTGGTCTGATGGTTACGTATAGATGGCTGGGTCGCTTTTGACATTCGATTAATTAAAGAAGCATTCGGTCGACGATTTATCGAGTGGCAGTTTTACCAAACTTAAGACGTAGCGACACGGTTTACGTTTTAAAGATTTTGCTAAAGTCTGCGGTGTTCAAATCCGACCGCCGGTACGTAGAACGTAAATGGAGCGACAAGCGGGAATTCATTGTTTATCGCCTCCGATTTATTGTAAAGAAAAGATTATTTATTTCTGAAATGGAGAAAGCGATAAGCTTTCCAGTTAGAGTATTCCGAGTATTCAGATCTTTCATTTAGTCGAGAAGCAAACTTGTGAGACGTACATCAGTGATTATTTCATCCTCAAAATGTTCAGTAAACAGCGTGAAAATATATTTGAAAAAGAGGAAATTAGCGATAGGAACGAAGTCTATAATTATTGTTCAAAGTGGCGAAAATCCCCTCAAATGTGTTTGGAATGTTTTAACAAATGCGATATAGCATAATGTAATATTTAAACCGGAAATTATAAATTAATAAAAAGTATGGTATAATGTGTTTTTAACATTTTTATCTTGTATATCCTATATATAATATCCTATATTTAATTATCTGGAACAAGAAGAGTGTCACCTATATTTGGGTGACGGGCTTCCCGCGGCAGTATACCCGTCACATAGATATGGGTGGCGTGCGACCAACGTGTTTTAATTGCATGAGTCCAATGTTGAAGCGTGTGGTAGGTTGCCTCGGCCGGACGAGAAGGAACAGATACGTTGTATTTATTTATTTATTTTTTGAGAAATTGGAAATTTCCATTTGCAGATTGCGGGGAAAAATACGACAAAACTGTGTCGATGAGAAAATTTCTTTTCTCGTCTTCGTGTTATTCGTTGGATGAAAAAGCGTACTTCGATATAACGTAGTCACAGCTTACAGATCAATCTTTGGTTATTTTTATTTACGATCATGGTACGAATTTTATATTCCATAAAAATAGAAAATTCTTGGGAATATTTCTTAGAAAATGTGATGTTGTGCGAGGAGAGCACTCGATATTCACGTTAGGAGAGGGTATCGTAATATCTGCAGATCGCGTGATGCTTCTGTTACGTAAACTGAAAAATTGAAATTAAACAAAAGTTTTATATACATTCAGTTATACCTTAACTATTATCTAAGTTAAGTCATAAAAATTATTATTTCTTTAATTACCGGTCATTCTGACCGCACACGCCAGGGAAAGGTGTACACGAAGTGTCGATAGGTTTAGTGTTAACACTGCAACTACCGATAGCCAACACGAAGCTACTTGTACCAAAACCAGTGAAAATGACTGGGTCTTTCAAAATTATGAAATAGAATATTTTTATATTTATTGATTTATTACTTTCTTACTGAAGCAATCCCACGTTATATAGTACATTTTTGCTATTATTAATCCATCTGGGACTACGATCTCTAAATGAGGCTTGGCACATTTATAAAATTGTCGAACCAGTCGTTTTGACTGCTGTGGTATTTCTGGTGTCGGCATCTAGCGATCCAGCGATCTATCCGGAATTTTCCTGATAACTGATATCGTCATATTGAATGATACGCGGCAAAAATTTGAGAAACGTGTGGCGAGTGGTAGAAGACGAGGAAGCTGGTCAATTGGGCTTCGATAAACAGAGTGCAGGACTCCTGTACACTTCGACAAGTAGCAGTCATTTTCATTGATATTGGTATAAGTAGCGTCGATAGAAAATTATTTTCTGTTTGAGTACATAAAAAACAAAATAAAGTTCTTTTAGTTATCGTTGAGAAGATCATTACATTGTGTAAAAAATATAACAAGAAGTAGGAATTTGAGCATAAAATTGTAAGACCAGTCGATTTGACGTGGTAGTTCTAGTGTTAAATATATTACGTAAAATATTATCGCCTCGTTTTGCCATTTAACTCTAAATTATCTCTGAGAAATTCTAAATAAAAGTAGAGAAATTAAAGGCATGAAGGTACACGCATAACGTTTATTATTATTTCTGTGGAACAAGTTGTCGTAATTTTTTAGGAAAACCTGACGATACAGGAATATTTGAAAGGCAGGAGAATCGCGATTATTCTTCGTCTACGGATAAAAATCTCGTTATCGATCGCGGTGTAAAGTACTTTCGCTTAATCGAAACACCGATAGTTCGTAAATTCGCAAACTTCCTTAACGTCTGTCTGACTGCTCGGTGTGAAAGTAAAACACACGATCTATAACAACTGTCAACAACACGTACGATTGTCGTACGTGCTTATTACCGTGAAATATAATTTTCACTGGGTGTCCACTGCACGACGTTATTAATGTTGCATTAAATCGATGAAACACGCGTGTGAACGCCTTTCGAAACAAAGCAGCCTGCAAGCTCGAGACCAAGTCGTCGAGCCACGATATTTCCTGGAAGATACGACGATATCCCCGAGGGAAAACGAGCGAAACTATCGCGCCAGGTACGCGTGTCCTGGATCGATGTATCGATTCTTTTGAAATTATGTACAGCCCTTTGCCGAAAACACGTAGACGCGGTGGGTTGTACACATCACGGAACGACCAAGTACGGCGGCTATTCGCAGCGACACGATGCTTCGCAGATATTTCAAAAGCGGACCGTGCACGTGCATACTGGCTCGATTCATGCTACGCCATGGCTTCAAATAAAACGAATAAAAGAAAGTCGACGTATGACTGCAAGGCGAACGAAAATTGTCAAAAGCCAGCGGGCCTGTTCTCCTTCTTTCGGATATTTCGCGAAGAAAATGTTGCGCGGAGAAGGGAGATGCAACGTCGCTATGACTGCGTTACGAAGAGAAGTCGGTTTTGTTCGTCGATGTGATAATATTGGCTTGGCAACTAAGTGATTGCGGATTCTGTCCATATCGCCTAATGGCAAAATCCGCAATCACTTAGTTGCCAACCCAATAAATAGTCGAGCACGAAGCAAGAACGAACTTAACCAGTCGGTTGTTTTTCACGAATACACTGGAAACAATGCGAAAATATACACGTACATATTTGTGTTAACTGGCTTCAGCGAGGAGGATAGTTATATAGTCGAAAGAATAATAATACCAGTAATTAGAAGAGTGTAAAGAAGTTTTGAGTATGTTTGCTGGTGTTTCAGACAAAGGCATCGTGTGCGTCAATACGTGGTGCAGCTTTAAAACATACAGTGAATGAAATTGCTATCGATTCGTTCGTTGTATTTGTAGGTTGCATCGGATTTTCATTTTTCAATTTCAAGAACGTCTACTGTATCTATATTTTAAGGATGCCACACACACCATTTTAGCACGAATACATATAATGGCTCATTGTAATATAACCTCAATCTGTATCAGATTGTATTAGAGTGCTGCTTTTGCATTGAAGTAGAACAAACGCGTATCTCAACAATGTATCTCGTAACGTTAGTTGCGGAAAATTGCTTTGCTACAAATCTTCTCTCTCCCTTTCTCTTTGGTGGATCTATGGTTTTAGATGGGTTTTCTATATCATAACTGTGCTGAGACAAGCACGATAGAAACTAGAATAAATCGAACGTTGCCGACTAAAATATCGAACCATCTGGCAACTATTTGGATTCGAACCGAGAACCTCTGGATTATGAGGCCGAGCCCCAGCCGACGAGCCAACGCGGCTCTCAGTGCCATGAATTATTCTTGTCATACATTTTAAAGGAGTAAGTTTAGAGATAGTTGAATAAAAATGTAGGAAAATTGCTAAGGAAAATTTTCTTAATTAGCAACATTTTGCAGAATGTAACATTGGATTGGATAATAAAAATTACCTTTACGTGGGAAGCAACTAATTTTATCAAAAGATATATTAATTTAAGATTAATTTATTAGGATTAATTTATCAAGATAAGGTAATTTTATTAAAAGATATTGAGTTGGCAACTAAGTGATTGCGGATTTTGCCAATACCACTCAATGACAACCCAATCCAACCCAACCCAATATATCTTTTAATAAAATTACCTTTATGTGGGGGAGATTAATATGTTTGGAAGAATTTTTTATCTATTTTCTGTACATATTGTGTATTTATATACACTACACGTATACACTTTGTGTATTTGTATAAAACTTGGATGCAATTTAGAATGTAGGATTAAGTTTGATTCAATAGTTAGAATATGTACTTTAATTAAATTTATATAATGAAAATAAGATAGACAGATGCATAGGCGCATATAATCATGCGACGAAAAGTTAACATTAATTTAGTGTACATTGTACATTACGTACAATTGTAACGTGCATTGTACGTGTTCTTGGCTCTAAGAAATAACCAATTGTTCAATTCGTTTAAGTGATGGTTCTTCAATATGCCATAGAAATTTAATACGACGAATTGAAAATGAAATTTTTACACGCGTCAAAGGAAAATTGACTTCTCCTAGCTTCGAACATCGAAGAATTACAGTTTTCTGATTAATATAGACGACAAATCGGTGCAAAGATTTTCTAAGAATTTACGTAGCTGCTGAGATTGCATGGAAGAAAAGAAGCGCGCCGTTCCATTTTTCCGCGTTAGTATCTAAGAGATACTTTCTGGCGATTAATTTCTAAAATCCAGAGCTCTTTAGAACAGGCAATGTGAAATTTGTCGCCAGTTAAATCGTGTTCAACATGTAACAATAGAAAAATCCATTGTCCCGCCGTTTCAAAGAGGATATAAGCTAGTGGGCGATAAATTTCCCCTCTGGTTCTCCTCTTTTAATCTTCTTTCGCAAGTGCTATTAATATCCCGCAAGAACGTCCAGTAAAAAATCGCTGGTTTATGTTTATCAATCCGCGAAATAGAGCTCCACCCCTTTCCCTGTCGAGGAATATTCACCAAGGTAGAGTAAATAAAGCAGCATATTTGTCTCAATAGGAATCAGCCAAGCAGAAGGAACAATCGAGGGATAAGTTCCCATTGGATGTGGGAGGGAGGAGAGCAACGAAATAGGAGAGAAAAAGAAGGAGATAATAAAAAGGCAGAGATAATACCTCGTTTTCGTAGAACGCGAACAAGCCGGCTGTGCTCGGAAATGGAACAACGTAATCCCATTTCGGCTTTCTTCCCTTCAGTTCCAACGCCAGCAAAGAGTTACTAATGAGTAGAATGGGAAAACCGCGACGAGAGAATATGCAATTCCCTCCGTCATTGCCCCTTAATTGCGACGGTAGAACGAGGGGCAGCAGTGTCTTGAATTTTTACCACGTGGCAACGCGCCGCTATCATCCAGAGTCGCTGCAGTCTCAACGCAATGTCGACTGAACGCGAAGAAAAAAAGAATGTTGAGAATTGTGGATCTTAATCGCCGAAATATACGTATAGGAACATTTACATTACACTTGGAATTGATATAAAAATAGTTTCAGATTTATTTAATTTGTGATGTACAAGATATTCGTCGATACGCATTTCTACGCGTCTCAGCACTCTCTTTGTCTCGCCATCTTCCATATCGCACTGCCAACGGATCAGTTACATTCGTCTGTTATTCGAGCCGCACTCATATTCACATACGTGTATCACTACTACGCGGCCAATCTAATACACAAAGTTATACATATCTCAATAAAGAGAAAGAAAAAAAATTGCAGTCGCAAGGTTCACCACGCTGCGATGAAGTCATCGTCGAAAACGGTTTCGAGGATTTCTACGGACGAGAGCTTCGAAACGAAAGATATATCGCGGACAGGCCGCGAGACGAAAGGAATCGTTAACTCGGTGAAAGCGTGAAGCTTGTCGGAATTGCGATCGCGAAACAGAAACGACGGGAAAGCAGATCGTAAAACGCGAGTTTATCGAAACGTAGAGTAGAGAGACGAGGCTTCAGTCGATTGTGAAAAATACGCCAACGATTTGGCTATTCATTATGGTTGGTTCCGCGGTTGAATACCGAAACGGGGCGAAAGGGCAATTCCCTTTTTGTCAGCCAGACATCGAAAGGTGCCGGGCTTGCAATTTATCGCCATGTACGACCACACGTACACAACTTGCAGCCATGCATAATGTATCCTGGGACGAGTCCCAGAGAGAAAACGCGCAAAGGCAGCCAATTTGCCTGGGGAAATATTAGGTTGGCAACTAAGTGATTGCGGCTTTTGTCATTAGGTGGTAATGACAAGATCCGCAATCACTTAGTTGCCAATTCAATATTAACTTTAAAAATTGCTACGGATAACTTCGAGCCGAGCTATCTTTACCACGTGCCAACTCGCAACAGGCTAAATATGTAGGTACAATAGGACTGTGCATAAAGTGTGTCCGCGATGTTAGGAACGCGCGTTGTTACCCTTTGTACGACGTCGACCTTCGTTTGCACCGCAATCCTCTGTCGAGAAATCACGACGATCGCGTACCATGAACCTACCTCTCATTTGACAAGACATTCCACGTACTTTACATTCCGCTTTCTTTCTTCGATTCTTCGTTTGTGCGGTCATTATGTATCGTAGATATTTCTTCAAAAATGTATCAACGTGTTGTGTAATTTTCACTATACTTCAAATTGCAGCAGTAATGTCAAATATTCTCTCGTATTTGATAACTAGCTTTGCAGTTAATCCTTAGCAAGTACACGCGTGTTTTATTATCCGAACAATTCGATTTGCCGGACCATCTCAGTCGTATTGGTTCGGATGATCGACGCTTTACCCCAATTTCTTCTAGTGACGTACATATGTGAATTTGATAATTTTTCGCTTGTATACACAGAGGATAATCTGTGTAAAAATGAGAAAATAAACTGGTGGGAAAATCTTTTTCACATTGCGCGAAGGAATCCTAAGAACTTGCATTTTATTTCTTTGTAACTACGTATATATACCTCTTCTTCTACCCAGATGCTGTAACGTCATGAAGTTTGGGGAAACTTGCAACACTAAACTACTTTTCGAATTAATGGAATTTTTACGGGCTTCTCTTTGTTTCACTTCACCCTGCTTTAATTTGCTTAGTTCTTGTTCCAACAGTATCGCAGATAAAAGAAACAATTATATTGCATTCACAATACGAGGAATAAAATGGATCTGAAGAGAATGCAAGAGTTTGGTTTATCATGTTATAACGTGATCATTTAGCGAACAGGATATGAAAAATTCAGCGTACGAAAGAAGAACGAAGGGAAAGCATTCGCTTTAAAGCACTTCGTCGATGTCTCTTGACGCAAGTCATCGATAGACGGTCATTATCATATATCATAATAATTGTCCTTGCCATGTTATTGTATTATAATGTAACCTAATTCCATAAGTTTCACTCTGCTTATTCTAATTCAGAATGAACTGTGCCAGTTAATAAGCCACGTAGAATAATTTAATTGCATCCTATTGTGATCAATTTTATGGAGACAAAACTTGATCGAATTAATACGACCTAGAATTTGTCATCCTCTCTACCTCTTAACTTTCCATTTTTCTCATGATACATAATCATACAAACTTATACATGTATATATGAAACTCCGGACGAGATGAAATTTTAATTAAAATTAAGTACGACTCGTTCTTCGACTTGCAAAGGCACTTGCAGGCAGACTTGCCTGCTGCTTGCACCAAAATGCTGGCAACTTCCAATGAAACATTTTGTTTCTTCGCGTTTCCCGGATAAACCGCTGACGACCAACTGGTCGTCTCTTGTTGCCACGTGTTTACTTCCAATGGCTGATGCGATTCTTCTTCGTACGGAAACATCTTCGATCGAACTGATATTTTAAAGTTGAAAGATCGCAAAGATCGCATCAGACAAATGTCTGACTCGTTTGATCCTTGCACCACTCGATCGACGATGTATAAAAATATGTATAGAGCTTCGACAAGTAGAATTTTTGTGAAACCTGCTCGACTTTGCACCAAAGTGTTCAACTGTTCTAAACATGTTGCTTGAGGCGTTTAGTTTGACGATGTATTTAAAACACGTATGCGCATAAATCTCGCAATTCCAACAGCTGTGACTCGTTCAATTCGGATTATAATATTAGCATCGTTGAAGAATAAGCTGAAGGGTAAGGCAGGCGAAAGAAGAGGCGGTCATTGTGATCGTGCAGATGATCCACGACGTAATGCAAACAAGATTGCACAACAACGCGTGCGTAATTCTGGCTGAGACATTCGGATAATTCGAGGCTGTGGTTTGTGGACGGCAGAGCATGCTCGTGACGCTAATTACAACGAATGCCTTCGAGTGGATCACGTTTACAGCGGAACTGATATCGCCATGCAAAACGTATATGCATATAGTGTTACTAAACATTGTTTAGAGACAGCAACAGACCGTACATTTTCATGGTGCAGTGTATAATGTTAAATATCGATGAAGCAACTTTACATTTTAAGCGACAATTTAATTGAATTACGTGCGACGCGCAGCTGAGACTCGTATAATTTTCATCGGCTGTCTGTGTGATTTTCGAGTACAGAAATCTGTTTTTTTCGGTCCACTTTGCGGCAAAAACATTTTACCAGCTGCAGAGCAAACGGCATTAAAAGGCATTGAAAAGCTGTTCGGCTTTCGAAGTACCATGACTCACAAAAACTTTTTACTGAAATGAAACTAACGACTAACAACTTTTTGTTATATTTATCCAGAATACTCTGTTATATTTGTCTTACGATTTGACTAACGTATCACTGAAACGATTGCTCGATGCCTGCAAGTAAATTACTTCCCATTGTAATTATCAATCTTCAGCGACCTTGAAGGCCCATTAATACGCGTTTTAAAATTAGTTATTTTCACTGGCAAAAATACTGTCGCACCTTATCCCTTTCGAGCCAAACAATCTCCTGTTTCCATCGACGAAATAGACGTCGCTTATTTCGGATGTTCAATTCTCTGGGCGAATAATTTACATCAATTCAATCACCTGTACCATTATTTATTCGCTACTTTAAACTTAAAATGTTTTCGTTTCTACCTGTAGCAAATTCCCATGTTTTTATCAAATGTTTCGTTCCATTTGATACATTCTCATCCAACATCTACAAACCTGCTCCTTCAGAAAACAAATGGAAAAAATTCCTCTTTGTTGCTACGATCAATCGCGTGACTCAGTTCTTACCATAAACGAGATCATGTGAATCAGACTGCATCGAATTGTCCCACAATTTGTCTGTATTTATTGGGTTGGCAACTAAATAATTGCGGACTTTGTTATTACCACCTAATGACAAAGTCCGCAATCACTTAGTTGCCAACCCAATATTAACACTTTAACTTTATTAATCGGCTATCGGATGGTAAAGTGTTAAAGCGACAGAGTCGATCGAGAAACGTAAGAGGAAACGATATTTGAACAAGCCTGTAGGCCTGAAGATAACGGATCAGGAGATCGATAATTTATGGTGGCAAACAGGCTGTGAGCCGACGACGCATCGCATTCATACCGGCGACGATACTCAGCGATGCAAATGGGTTGCTGCACACCATCGATGCGGCTGGATAGCGCAGTCAAACACCAGCAATACCTGAGCTTGACAACCGGAAATGCGTAGGCTGGCATCGCGATGTGTCACGGTTGTTTCGTCGTTTGACAGATGTGTTTCTGTTGGCCAAGAGTGGATCAGACGAAACTAAGACAGACAGACTTCGGTGTCCTTGAATGCCGATATCGATATCCGAGGATCCTGAAGGCGCGGTCGTGTGGCGCAACCAACGATTCAGTTTATCGTGTCTTCTCGATCTGTATTGCCATTCTGGCCAACGACAGCTGACTATATTTATGCTCAGCGATGCCTATTCACGCGAATTCCTGTTCGCCACGATCCTCGATTATCGATCCTTCCGACGGTTAAAATTAGGCAAGTTATCGCCAGGTTTTCAAGGATTTGTTTTACGATGCAGCTGTTTGAAGAAAGAAAAAAATTGTCACAATGCCACAAACACAGGCGGTTAGTTGTTTCGTTGTTTCTGGAACGACGAATTGTGATGGGAATAAAATTGCAAACTCGACCACATTCCAACAAACTGCGACAAATAATTCTGCGAATATACTCGAATTATCTGAGTGAGAATTTTGAGTGAATATTCTCAGTACGGTGGCTAGTAGCTGTAAGCTGCATCTAAATAGATAAATAAATAATATCTTAACACATTGCGTAGGGCGCTGCCAGGGCCCGCACATTTTTCAACATGCTTGGCAAGCAATAGGGTGCATATATGCAGATTTTTAATTTGCATTTGGAATTATATTTTTTATTCATGTCTAATTGCATTACTTAATCCAAAAACGTTGCTGCTATCACTGAATTCATTTTCAAGTGTTGTTTGGTGCGTCAGACTTTCATTTTCTTTACATCTATGTGTCATTTTGCTACTTTTACAGAATGATGGCCCATTTCGTAAAATAATTTTTGTCATAAATTATCAGTAACAGATTGAAAATGTAAATGATTTTTAAAAAGCTGTTCCCTTACAAATTTAAACAGCAACTTTGAAATGACAAAATGTACAACAATAAAACACTCTGTCACGATCGGCACGGATCTACCGATGTACTGACCGATTGTTTTTACATGCTTGGAATGTCAACATTCAGTTGTTTTGCTACTCATTTGTCACAAGAATGCACAAGATTTCATTATCCTGGTAACGTAACAAAAACATCTGTCTCTGGTTGCTTAAGTCATCGATTCAGTCGAAAAAACATGGAAACTTGATATCTCGTGACTCGGCCACACCGTTCGGCTTGCAAAAAACGAGACATCTCGCGACCCGCACGCAATGTGTTAACAACAAGAAAATATATGCAACCGTATTATTAGCCAGAAACTTCTATTAGTAAGGAAATGTATCGTTCATCGTTGTCAAATCGATCGTTGTCAGCTCTTAAAGGTTGATACAACTGAAACAGCACGCAAACAACCAGAAAATTCTTAAATAAAGAAATTCAAATTATCGTTGCGCAAGATTATTGTGCAAGAATACATCTCACATTCGCAAAATCTACACACCGCATTACGAATCTGCATACAATATGCAAAAATATGTACATCCTAACTTCTCATTAATCTAATCCTTCTAGTCCTTCGGGCTTCTCGAAAAAGCTCCAGTCGTTTGGCCCAATTTTCAAAAGTTATTCCGCTCTAACGGGTGTACGGATGCTTCTGTACATTACACATGGAACATATATACGAAGAGAAAGACGAGAATCTTCCAAGATTACTCGACGTATCTTGTTTCAATACTCGAACAACGTGCACGTGACTCAAGGATTATCCGTGTCCTTGGCTTCACAATGGTTAGATTACAGGTGCGATAACAGGATTTCAATTATCCGAAATTCATCGGGATAATATGCAAATGAAATTTCGGATCAAATTGGCGTTGGCGTCTATCAATGGCCAGCTTCTAATTCGCGTGACTAATACATCTACACAGCGTTTAAGTGCTATGGCAAGGAAAAGGTTTAGAACGAACAGGCGAATGAATTGATTCGGCACGACCTTGCTATCCGAATCATCGTATTGTACTGGAAACATACAGAGTGATAAAAAAAAGTAACGAGTTGGCGAAATAGTCGGCGTTGTATTTTAACTGCACCGGCCTTCACCTGTTTTGCAATCGATAGCCGACTGAAACGTTCTAGTTGCGTCTTTGTTGCACCGAGTTGTTGCACGCTACCTTGTGCCACATTCAACCACTTTATTTCAATGTTAGCATTTGTACAAAGGAAGCAGAGACACGTTTAGCCCGTTAGAGTTGTCTCAATATCAAGAAATTCGAATGACAATGATAATGCGGAAGGAAAACGCTTTTTCCGTGTGATGTTACTTCATCATTTTTCTTTTTTTCAACTTTTTCGAAGCTTCGTTTTACCAGTTTCCTTCGACTTCGCGCAAGACTAATCCTTCAAGGTACGAGACATACTTGTGGTTACTGTTGAAGTTGAGGTTGACTGATTGAAGAACGAGTGGATGGAATTTGTAATAGAAAAGTACATTGCAATAATTAAAGGTATAGTATGAGGTGGATAGGTCACTGCTAGTGTGCTGCTTCTGGTGTATAAGATTTTTGTCTTCATCTGGATTGCTTTTTTCTTATTTAGGAATTGTGGAAAAAAGGACTATGAAGTGTGCCGGGATTCGAACCTGCGTCTTGCGCATTCCTAACCGGTTACGCTAACCACTGCGCTACCGTTGTCCGGCTGAGGATAGTGTCTTTGTACAGCTAGCCACGGAACAGGAACCGTTGGAGAGTTTTGCTGTCGAGTGTTGCTACAAGTATAATGTATACGTATAGGTTTATGCTAATCTAGATCCTCACTCTCATAGTGTTACAATAAAATAGAAAAATAGAGAGCACGTTTATATATTTATAGCAAAAGGACATTACCAAAAAGGTTAACCTTACAGCTTTGGTTAGAGGCTACAGGGAACATAAATAGTAATCTGCTTACTAGTGTTTACTTTGTTCGTAGACCTTGCAACCCAAAACACGATGTATACTCAAAGGCACAATAATATGCGCCTCTGCTTATTTAGAATATTTCTGCGCAATAGCAGTCATCCAAGCAGTCGATTTACCGATAGAAAGGTCAGGTGATGGGAGAAGCTTCTTTCGTTTAATAAATAAATAATCGACGTTTCTTGTTTTACATTATTTTATCGAGTTACGTCTGATCCATTTCGCTGCAATAGAACTAAGCTAGAAAGAAGCTTTCACGACGATCTAATGCCCAAATAATCTGATAAAATAAAGCGAGTTCTGGTTTTCTAAAAATTCAGTTTGTAATTAACTCGGTTTCGAAGCATCGCTTGAAACAAACGGTCCAGAAACTGTTCCACGTTTATAGGTGTTCGAAGTGCAACAAACGTACTTTTAAATCCTGCGAAGAGAAGAAGAAGAAGAAGAAGAGAAAAGGAGAAAAATAAGTGGTAGGAAAGTAGAGCATAGGAGAGCAGATAGAAATAAAAATTCCCCGATAACAGGCAAGTTGCACGAAAAAGGAAGCAACGAGGAGATATCAATGAGACCTTTTTTCCTCGACATTAGTTATCCGTTTGAAAAAGCTCGCTGTTCATCCTTCGTTTAATAGAAATCCGATGCGGCTACGATTGCATTCTTACGGCACAAACACGTTCAGAAGGGTGGATTTAGATGCAAACTACTTTTTGAAGTACTAACTCTTCTGCGACTCTCCTGAAAGCACGTGCGATAAGCCTTCGATCTGTTTAATCCCCGAGGCCGTGTTTCAGTTCTCCCTTTAGCGAACCTTCTGCACGATCCATCTTTGTTCCTAGCGGAGAACACGTTCCCTTCGTCTTAATGAAATCGCCTGAACGCGCGCGTAAATCGCGCCAGTGCAACTGCTTCCCGCTTCCTACGATCGATCGCGATATTTTTAATTCGCACGATCGTCTTTTAACGCGCTGCGTTTCTTGCGAGACGCGTCAACCGGATCCAATGGAGGCTATTGGCTTGGCGGACTTTGTCATTAGATGTTATTGACAAAACCGCAATCACTTTTAGTTGCCAAGGCAATAGTCGAACGAAAGCAAGAAATCTGCGGATAAAAAGATTTTATAACCCGACGATAGGCACGGGCCAATCCTGTTTCTGGGCTTAAGGCGGAGCAACACGCGAGCGGACTTAAACTTTTCGTATTCTGTAAATCCGGCTACCGAAGTGGATGTTCTTCTGGTGGTCGTATCAAACGCTCGACCCGATAAGTCGTCCCTTTTCTTCTTTCCACCGTCATATTTTTCTTCCTTGCTCGCTCACATTCTCTTTCTTTTTTTTACATTCGCTGGTCTATTCGCGTATCCTCGTCGCCGGAGAGCCCATCTTCATCATTCCGGCGTTATCCTCTTTCCTGGCGCGCGTTGTCGCGCCAGAAACTTAGAACCATCCCTCTGATTATGTTTTTACCGTCAAGTCGGCTTCTTTCAGCCCGGAAATTACTTCCATCCCGCTGTCTCTCTGTCCCTGCGCCAACCGCGCAGGCAGCCGGTCTCACCTCTTCTCTACCTTTCTGCTCTACGTTTCCCTCGCTCCGTCGCAGATTTTCCGCAAAGTAATACCGTTTTATGCCCCCTAAAGATCCTCCTGCAGCGACTATCTAAGCGACGGATAATCGAGTTCGTTCAACGCCAGGCAAATAACTCGTTGGAAAGAGAAACGGTGCCGGTTCCACCGTTTTTCTTCGGTTTCTCCGAGTATCGTTGCTCGTCGACGCTAGTGTGTTAACCTTGGACACGCGCGTTCCACCTGCTACGAGACGATATCCAAAGACGAAGAGAATTGGCAGGAATCCGTCGAGGTTGAAAAATTGGCAGATGTTGGCGGATTTTAACGATTGGAAGGAGCGGCGCATTTCTGTTTTACCTGCGATTTAATTAAGTTTACACAGAGATAGCGGAAATAGTTTATGGTTTGCGTAGGTCCGGCTACTTTCATATAAAATAGTCCCCCGGGCGAAATTAAAATTTCCATGAAATTTATAGCTTCGTTTAAAGCTGTCGTGTCGTAGCTGTAAACGGGAACGTAATCTACGTTTTTCGATCCATTTCATAGTATTTCGCATTATGCTCGCGTGGTCTTTGCTGATATTGGGTTGTCCGAAAAGTTTCTTTCGTTTCATAAGGTGATAATAGATGAGCAATAATTTCTGTTTTATGTTATTTTATTGAATTAAGTTTGATCCATTTCGTTCTATTTCTATTATTACATTCGCGCATAATTCAATAAACTAATATAAAAGGAAAAACATTGTACGTCTATTATTTCTTTATGAAACGAAAGAGACTTTTCGGATAACCTAATAGTATACGACATTAGTAATATGATATTGATATGTTGCATCTTAATCGCCGAAATATATGTATAGGAACACTTAGATTACACTTAGAATTGATATAAAAATGGTTTCAGATTTATTTAATTTGTGATGTACAAGATATTCGTCGATGCGTATTTGCACGCGTCTCAGCACTCTGTTTGTCTCACTGGTCTTCCTTACCAACGGAACAGTTGCATTCTTCTGTTTTACGAGACGCTGTGCACGCACATACTGCAACACACTCATAGTCATATACGTGTGTTACTACTGCGCGGCTAATTTAGCGTGGCACACAAAATTACACATATATCTCAATATGATATTTACCGAATAATTTGCAACTGTAAAATACAAAATCTGCAGAGCTTGAAACAGTCGGTAAACACGAGCTTGCGATGGAATATCCTCTGCGTCGTATAATTCGTAATCTCTCTGAATTCTGTATTCTTCGCCAAATACAAACACATTTTTCATAAACCGCCAGTTTCCACGTCGGTTATCTCTCTTCTGCGATTATCTGTCTTTGTTAATCTCTATGCAAAACATCCAATTAAGAGAAGAAATCCAAGCGTTTGCTAAAAGACATTGTCATCGAAAATTCCCACATGATGTTTCCCTCGTTCATAACGAAGCCTGCGCTCTCCTCTGCAACAGTCTTTTTTCCCCCGTCCTAATAATTGTTATTGCACTCAAATTGATATGACTCGCGAGAAACCTCTCCAATATCGTTCTTTTCGTTCATCGCGAACGGTAAGTTTTTCAAATTGATATGAAACTGTGGGAGCTTACAAAGTAACGCAACTGAGCAAGGTACCTTAGTACTAAATAACAAATTATCGCTCAAATAATGAAAAAGATTGTCGGCGACGAAAAGCCGATTAGTAGGCTATCGGTCGGTAAAGTGTTAAATAAACAACACAGAAACGACAAAGATAGAAAATAAACGACACACCTCGTAGGCAGATCGTATTGTCGGCAGACGATGTGCATACTTGTTGGCACAATTTAAACGAAGAATCGTAGGCATTCAAACAGACGCTTCGCGCGTTACGATCCAATAAAATCGAACATGTCCGTGTGAAAATGGCGATGTGACTCTCTCGGCGAAAATAATTTACTGGAAGATTCCACACGTTCCCCTTGCCGCTAGAATCCCTCTTTGCCCGGTAAATCAAACGCCGGTTCCTCTCAGCCGTAATGAACACGAAGGAAAGAAACACAGCAGGAAATGGCGATAAAAATTGTCAGAATTTGGTCGATTGATAGAAGCAATTTCAAGGGTCGTTAAGTACGTCACGTGAGCAAATTGGCCGAGATTTTTCCGCGATAACCGAAGTAACCGCGATAGAAACGTCGCGTTAGGTTGCAGCGGCTGTTTCGAAGAATCGTTGGTCTGTTGAAAAATACAAGAGCTTGCGGAAAATCCGGCGAGATCGTGGACGATTCTAGCGCGAGATAACGTCGCTCGTTTGTCCTCGACAAGCTTCTGGCTAGCGTGCGGAAACGCTTTCGCGGCAGCGTCTTTCACCGTCGACGACGACGACGACGACACAATCCAACGCGGACGTCCACGGACCTACGTTGCCGTGTCATTGTCTCTTGAAAGCCGACAAAGCGCGTCCGATTATTTTCGCGTTCTGTCGAGACAGCCCGACCCCTTTGTTCATTTTCAATGCCTTGCTTCAACTCGATTCATCCTTTCCTGCCCCGATGTCCTTGCTCGCAAAACCCAGCCAAGAAATATCACGGGTCGTGTACCACCCATGGCTCATAATAAATGAAGAGTCGAATATCGGATGGAGGCTGCCGCTTTTGTTCCACTTATCGGCCAGCTGTTGTCATCTCCCGGACCAGCCGACCAGGTGGCACATTTATCTCGGCGCAAATAGACAATGAGTGGAAATTAATATCTTGAGAACTCAGAGAACACAGGAGTAACACGATCGCGCTGCTTCAAAGTCTACAGCAACGTCTCTCTTTTTAACTATTCGCGTTTGTCAGCCAAACGATCGCTCGATCCAACCACTGACCTGTCTCGCTTCCAGGGACCTCGCCGCTACGACCGAAGTTGCGCACAGCAGCTTCGTACAACGTGGCAGCGATGCTTTGAGCCTTTGGTCGTCCAGGTCTCTTGCTTTCAATGTGCTGCTGACTTTCATCTTTTCGCGACTGCAATAATAGATTTGCAGCTAAACGATGCGAAAAAGTTAGCGCAAGCTTCAATCTGGTGTTACAGTAGTCATGTAGTTAATCACGGGAACGACTAAATCCGTGAGAAATAACTCATTTGGCAAATAACGATGCTATGTGCTCTTGAAATTTTCCAGGGAATATCGCGCAGAAGCTGCATTCTTGAAAAATCAACTTGAAACATTTGTAGAGCAACTATGCACTTTAATACCTTCGTTAATATCTTTATGCGGAGAATACAGTGAACGATTGGACGATGGCAATCTTCTTTCAGACTGACGCGTCTTTGTGCATAAAACTGCTGAAGAGGATCGAAGGCAAACGGTGACCGTTAGAAGATATCGTTTCGAAAGAAGAAAATATGAGATATGGTGAGAGGGCCACTTTCGAAATCGATGGAAGCATCGACTCTTGATCAAAGAGCAGGAGGCTTTCATGACTGAAAGGATTCGTTGCGAGGTCCAAAACGCTGTCATTTCCCAGCGGAAGTGGGATCCTGCGTGAAGAATGTCAAAGCTAACTGGAGAGAAAGGAGGAGGAAAGGCGAGCAGACGAGAGAAAGATTGAAAGTCTCGGTGAAAGCGAAAGATTCTGCCCATAGGATTCTTCACGCATATTTCATTCCAAACGTGTCTCTCTTTTATCTTCTCTTTCATTCGACGTATACATATTATACAGGTTACACGTATTATCGCAGAATTTTACTTTTTATCGAGCAGTTTAAATATACATGGTGTGCAAAGAACAAAGATGAAATACTGTTCATGGTGATTAGATTGCGGATACTTACGCAAATTGACATTCTGCGATTTTATATCGCCGACTGAAGTGAAATTTAAATAACAAATTTATATACGCGATCTGTTGAATTTTATTAACTTTACTGTATGTAATAAAATTTGTTATATATACGGTACATCGTTATGCAATTAATTATGATTGATGAATGTCTCTATGACAGATTAAAACCGTACTATAATTATCCATGTTCAAGTATACTTGGATTTCATATAGACATTGGATTTTACTGAACTAGCATCGATTACCATTACACAAGATCGTCAAACGTATGAGAATATTTTCAATAACGAAATATGCAGGAAACCACCAATTCGATACAGCAGCACGTTGCGCGAGTGTGTTGCGAGTATCAGCACGGTTATGCAGAAAAGGTTAAAGAAAAAGAAATCCCTGGAAACATGGAATGTTGGATTGGCAACTAAGTGATCGCGGATTTTGTCACTAGGTGGCATTGACAAAGTCCGCAACCACTTAGTTGCCAACCCGATGTTCTACATTGTTTTTTTATCGGCAACGTTCGATGTTACTTTTCAATTTGTAAAATTCGCTTTGTAAAAGTAGTGCGCGGAATAAAATGAAAGATGCGCGCCACGGTCACACAACTGTCCGCTCAAACACGATAGATAGCGGGTGTGCTAAGATCAAAGATACTGTGGGAGAAATAGTCCGCTCGACGAAGAGAAAAGGATTTGATACATTTGCCGGCCGGGATTTTCGAGAAGAAAGTTCTTCGAGTACGACTCATCCTTTCTTCCTCTTCGTTTCCTCCTGCTATTTTTCATCGAAATCTAGATGCTCGTGTCAGCGAAGGAAAGTCGAACATCGAGTTTCTTCATCTCTTTACTTCATATTCCCTTTGTCGGCGAAATGAACGGTTCCTCCTCGTAATTCTGCGTATTCTCGTTTCCAAACTTCGTGAAACGTGTCCTCCAGTCCCTTTGCTTGAGCGCAAAAACTACCACAATGGAATTAACGTAATAGGTTGGCAACTAAGTGATTGCGCACTTTGCCAATGCCACCTAATGACAAAATCCGCAACCACTTAGTTGCCAACCCAATACGTCGATGTTGCGTTCCTTTCGCGTTTCCATCGACGACAGCCGCTAGAAATGTCAAGGATCGCGAGGAAATTTTGGGAAAAATATCGCAGACATCTACCGGGTGAACGAATTGAAAATGGAGGAGCTGAACACTCGCGGCTACCGTAACGTTAATTGTAATACAAGTTAAAACAAAGGCGAATGATTCTTCGGGAAACAGTTAAATCCGCAGTACGGTTTTTATACTGATCTCACGATGCTGTAATTATATTAGCAAACGTGGATTATCGACCCGTCGTTTATTTTCCTGAGCAACTGAAATTGAGGCGCAGCGCTTCGCTGAATCGCATTATTGGCAGATGCATAATGGAGCTGCTCGATAAATAAACAACATCGGATTCACCACGTCACTGCTGCGTTCTAGCCTTAGATAAACCGGCTCAATTTTCAATCTTAACGTTCAATCACTGACAAAACTCGATGATTCCAGCATTCTCTTTCATTACGCGATATATTCCGCTTGAATATCAGCACGTAACGTCTTACGAAAGGCTGTGTGCGAGGAACGAAACTGCAATTTTAAAGTGGACAATTTTTTTTAAACGCTGTACCGCCAGAATTTTCACTTTGTAACGGCTTGTTCGTTGAATAATCGTATAGGAATTCTGATAAAATTTGTATAAAGACAAGATGAAATTTGTATAAATATTGATGAAATTTTTATGAATATTTGACAAATATTTTCATGCCAGAGAAATTGAAACAAGATTCGCGTGATGGAATTTTTAGTAGTGCGTTATAAGTTATAGTAATAAATTATTAAATATTTATCAGAACGTTATAAATCCGATCCATTGAGATTAAATACGTGTCGGTGAACATTTGATAAAGCGTGGGCATAAATTTACATGCAAAAGTGAAAAACGATTCGCGCAAGATGCTCCAATTGTCCATATATTATCACAGAAATTATCGGCAATTTTTTTCACCGAGCGTAGCCGCTTTTAAATAAAAAAATAAAAAAAAAACAGGAGAAAAATGAAATATCATTTTTACACATTAAACATTGAAGGAACATGAAAAATGATATTGAAAATATTTCAAATTCTCTAGAAAATATGGCAAAGTATTAATTATCGGTTTGTTTCAAAAACACATCTTCTTCTACAAATATTAAATTTACCTTCGCAGCTACAGTCATAATTAGACCGCGGAATTTTATGCAAATTCGCTATATTTCACGATATAATTAAAAGCTGTTTTGCCTATTGAATATTACAGAAAGCTGAACTTTCGATATTTCATATGCTTCTTCGTATCATCTGCATTCTGTGAAATTTTCCACTGTCCCATTTCCCGTTTCCCATTAAACGCATAAAAATCCACGGCCTGGTCGTAATTAAAGAATCGTCCATCCACAAGGCGAGCAAATTCACCGGACCGATGTTACGCGCCACGATATCAGAAGAAAATCCAAATCCAAGAAACACGTTGCGTAAACGCGCGTTACTGTGGCGATGTTGGCAGACGCTCGACGTCCGTAGCAGTTTGATAATTTCGTGCGTTGAGACGCTCCT
This sequence comes from Bombus haemorrhoidalis, assembly GCA_014825975.1. NCBI lineage: Eukaryota > Metazoa > Arthropoda > Insecta > Hymenoptera > Apidae > Bombus > Bombus haemorrhoidalis. Next base: position 2,062,749 of record CM026177.1, read on the forward strand.
TTGGATCGCCACGATCCGTCGACGATAACGCGGCGCCGTTTCGACGAACACGAAGGCTCGTCACGACGCGTGCGAGCGAACGAAGGCGGAAGAAGCTCGCCAACGTCGATAGCTCACGATCGTCCGAATTTCGCGTGTCGAAATGGCTGTCGTGTTGGAGGCCGAGGCGAGCGGAGAGGAGGATATTCACGGTCGATCGAGCGAATGTAAACTCGAGGAGCCACGAATATCGTATTTCTTTCCGGGAATGGAAGGAATGAGAAACCCGAGAAAAAAAGCGAGACTAACGCGGCAGACGAGAGAAAAAAATAGCGGACGACCAACAACGAGAGGAAGAGAGCAGAGGAGGATCGACGTTTCGAGTCGCAAGGAGACGAGGTCGAGCGAAGTGGATAAAGTGGATGAAACGAGATTATTTGATAAAACGAGTGAGAGGAGCGCTGTTATTCGCTAAAACCTTTGCGTAGTGCTAAAAATCACGAAATAATCGCCGATAACAAAACTTGGTTCTTCCTCGCGCGGTTGACGCACAGGGTGCGTCGCGAATGATATGGCTACTTGCGGTAGATACCGTGCCACTTTTATCGCCAGATCTGGTGGCAGCACGGAAAGAAATAATTCTTTCTCTGTGCTGGAAAGCCGCCGTGCAGACTTTCGAAGTGGATTTTATGAGAAGGAAGAAGAAACGGCGGGACTATGTATTCTCGTGCGAAGATATTTCTCCCGGCGGAAGGAATGGAAGGTGGAAGCTGTAGCGGTAGGTAGAAGGCAAAGTTCAACTTGTATACTTGAAGACATTTGCGTTGTTACGAAGCAGCAGCTCCAAGTTGAAGTTCATTTCTTCCCTTCACTTTGGAATATTTCTAACTTTCATCGAATTAAACATCTCTCTCCCTGTATGTTGTTCAATTTGTAGAAACAGTAGAATATTTGTTGGCGTCTATAGGTCTGTTTTTTTAACGATATATTTAACTCAGTTTTTATCTCAGGAGCTGGATTGTATCCTGGAGATTGTTTCAAGATATATGATACGCTTAAAAATTAGGAAATACAAGAATAGTGTGAATAAAGGTGGTATTTAAGTGAATTTCTTTCTCCTTTTATTTATTTAAATTGTCATATTTTTTAGTTAAAGTGAATTTCAAATAAAACACGCTTCAAAGCGTCGGCAACTTGCTGGTAACGAAATTGAAATAAAATTCCCAGTGCAAAGTTGCATATGTGTGCGTTATATATACGTAGACAGAAAACGAATTGGCCATTAGAATAAAGTCGCGATAGAAGCATTGCAAGGTACCGTTTTACGCGTATTTTGTGCGAAGCATCAAGATATTCCAGATAATTAAATTAAACGGCTGAGAAAACTATGTACACGGCGATGCAGTTGTCTCATTAAGAAATGTACCGTTCTGATTAGCCAGAGTGGCAGAGATGAGAGCGACGCAAAGCAGGATTTGTAGCCGAGACGATTTCCCATTGTTTGGTTGAGTGTACCAGTAGCGCAGCTGCACTCCAACCATACACGTACGATGCACTTCACCACCTAAGCAATAACTCGTTTAATATTCATGCGAATGTATCGGCAACTAACAAAACCATTATGCTTGCTGGATGGTCCAATTAAAGCGATACGGATCATCAACAAAATACTGGCGTTTCATTGAATGTCATAACAAAATTGTTGTTATTTCTGTATTTAAAGGTAGCATCACAATATTCAAATTATTTTATTCTTTCGATAAATCTATCACACCGTTCTGAGCCGGGAAACCTTCATTGCATTTTCTTACATGGACTAGGGATAAAAAGAAAAGAATATCTGAAATCTATCGATTACCATATATCTAGAACTATGTTCTAGTTACCATTTATTGTAACGTATAGCATATGTTTGGCAAGCGCGAACTCACGAATTATTTAAATACCTCCTAATACTACGATTAATTATGTCAAATTTGTATCAAAAATATTATTTAATTTATGTCAAAAATTGTACGAATTATCGTTATAGGAAAAAGGCTGCTTAATTAGCTAAAATACTCTAAACAAAACAACAAACTGTGGAATAAGATTCCTTCGTTTAAGATTATCGATCGTTTACTAATATGCAGTCGGTGATTAGCCACGTTCAAGTAGACTCGATAAATTTTCAAACTGGATTTTCTGGAAAAGTAGACGTTCGATGAAAAATCTTTATCGCGCGTTTTATTCTTATTTCTTCGTAAGAAATCGCCTCGTGCCTGTTTCTACGTGTTATTCGGCCGCACCCTATATATATGTATATATGTATATATATATATATATATACAACGTATTCGAAATTTCATCCAATTAGCGAATACGCGATAAATCGAAATTCCTGCAATTCCGTGGCACGGGATTCCGTATCTCCGCGTGCGATCTTTAATCAGGCAGAAACCACGGCCGCATTTTCTCCTCCTCATTTCAATCGCGGAGCGCGAACAACCGCAAAACAAGCCAGTTAATTCGATCAATTTTCTAGCGGCGAGTAAACACGTGCTCGCTACGTTCGCGAAAAATCGAACAAGGCGGTTGACGTGGGAGGCTGTGGGAGGCGATCGAAAACCGCGTCGGAGCATGCAGTTACGTGGCAAGATATTCGGCGTAACGCGTGATCGTCGATTCTCGGCCACGAGGAGGCGATCGTCTACGAGCCGCTTTTTCCTCGCAGAGGTGGAAAAAGCTCAAGGTCACGGAGGCGAGACAGAATCGCAATGGACAAAGCGTAGCAGTGCCCCCCTCACTATCGGCCATCCCTCCAGCGAAACTACCCTTCGCGTACCCTTCGTGTGCCTCTGCCACACCCTCCCCTGCCGCCATATTGATCGGTCTGCCCCTACCTACTGAGCCACCCCCCACCAACGGCCCGCGATGCCAGCGTCGCTGTGCCGGGTGCACAGCGACGTTGCCGCGTCTTTTCGCGGTTCCTTTCGCCTCGACGCCTTTCACGGGCCAACTTTCCTTTTTCATCCTCTGGCCACCTGAATCCAATGGAAAAATCGCCACGCGATCACTTTCAAATTTCTTGCGTTTCTCTTCAGCTTCTCCGTTTTGTAGGTTTCGCGCGGACGTTGCGCGCGTCTGCGCTTCCTCTTTAAAAAAGTTGGCGAGGGTCAGCTTCTTCGTCTTGACCGAAGATCGTTTGAAATTGTTGTACATTTCGATCTCGAATTTGAATTTCCTTGAATTTCCCAGAAATCTTGTCGATTTCTCGCTTCCGACTGACTTTAGAAGCCGAGAAGAGAAATAACTGCCCTTCAGCAACAAATAAGAAATTGACCGAGTTCCGCGAAGAAACTAACACCGTAGCTGACATCCCAGATTTGTAGTAACGCAACTGAGCCTAAAATAACACGCGAAGATTTATTCCAGCCACTAAATGTTGAAATATTCTGTCTGAATTTTCATCAATGCGGAGAAATCCACAATTGTCGATGAAGCTTAACGAAATGAAACGAGATGCAATTTAGCGCGCAAGATATTGCACCTTAACACTAGAACCACCGATAGTTAACACGAAGCTATTTTTACCAAAACCAGTGAAAATGACTGGGTCTTTAAGAAACACGTAATAGAATATTTTTATGTTTATTGATTTATTACTTTCTTACAGAATCAATTCCATGTTATGTAGTACATCCCTGCTATTTTTAATCCATTTGGGACCATCATCCCAAAACGAAGGTTGTCACATTTATAAAACCGTAGTACCAGTTCCTGATAACTGATATCGTCATATTGAATGATAAAAATATGAAAAACGTGTGGCAAGTTGTAGAAAACGAGGAAGCTGGTCGATTGGGCTTCGATAAACAGAGTGCAGGACTCCTGTACACTTCGACAAGTACCAGTCATTTTCACTGCTATTGGTATAAATAGCCTTGATACGAAATTATTTTCAGTTTGAGTACATAAAAAACAAAATAAAGTTCCTTTAGTTATCCTTGAGAAGATCATTACAAAAAATATAACACGAAGTAGGAATTTGAGCATAAAATTGTAAGACCAATCGATTTGACTGGTGTGGTAGTTTCTCGTGTTATCGTCACCTAACATCTTCCTACGTATTAAAACTCGTGTTTGATATTCGTTCAGCGGGAAATCTGTTCCGGGAAACGGAATAAATATTAAATTAGCGTCATAGGTATTTGCGGCGCGTGTGGCTGACTGTTTGTCGTGAAAGAAGTACGAGCGAAACGTAAACGCCAAGTTCACCAATGGCTGAGCATATTGGTTCTAGAATGCCAAGGTCCAAGTTCAAGCTGCATGATTTCCGCGACCTTAGCGAGTGGAAACTTCGCTTTATAATTAATCACCTCGAGTCTGTTTCGTCCGTGTTCTCCTATTCCAAATGCAAAGCTGCCATTTTTCACCCCCTTCAATTTCCACGTCCATTACACCGCTTTTTATTGTTTTCTTTCATTTCCTGTTAGCCGGTGTTTTTATAAAACTACGCTAACGTCTCTCTAAGTACTGTACCTGGCAATTTTTCCCTCCCCTACGCCGCTGGCTATTTCAGTTTCTCGGAAGAAATCCGTTACTTTTTACAGTTACTACGTTAACGATAACAAAGGTTACAATTACTTGGCTTTTAATGTGTTTCAATTGGTACCGCGTATTGTCTCATGTTTACCATATTTTCAAACTTCTCCCAAATGCTTCGAATGTTTGAACTTTGACGCTAAACCTACCAGCGCCGGTCAAATTCATCATTTCGAAATTCTACACAAATTTAAACATATTTAAACGTTGTCATATCGCTTGATAATTTCTAACTTTTCCTGAAACACGCATACAATGTATTTTTCGGTATTTGCTTTTAGTTTGCTTTTTCCTTTTCTAAGGAAAGATTGTATTCTGTCTTACCTACCGCAACAACAACGAAATATTTTAATTGTTCTTAAAATAAATACAACTGGTACAAAGAAAAGTCAGATGACAAACACAATCAATAATAACAAATAATAACAACTATTAACGCCGTAGTATTGTCATAAACCATAATCCAGTGCATGAAAAAAAACATGTAATAAAACTATCAACAAGTTCAAACTCATTAGTACAAAAAACTTGTCAAGTAAAAAATTGTAAAGGTTGCAAAATTACGAAAATTTGTTTAAGATGCTAATATACATTTGATAATAAGACAATTTGTAAAAAAGATAAGATATATAAAGATAATCTATCTATTTATAAATTTATCTATATAGATAAAAATGTAATTTTATTTAAGTCTATCATTGAAATTAAACAAAAGTAAATTTCGACGAGATTTTATGAAAGCAAAATTTTATATATATTCAATTACAAGTTAAATCATAAAAATTATTATTTCTTTAATCACCGGTGATTTTGACCGCACACGCTAGGAAAAGGTGTACACGAAGTGTCAATAGGTTTAGTGTTAACACTAGAACAGCTAACTTATTACTTTCTTACAGAAGTAATTTCGTGTTATGTAGTATATTTTTGCTACTTTTAATCCATCTGGAACCATCATCCCTAAACGAGGGTTGGCACATTTATAAAATTGTAGAATCAGTCGTTTTGACTGCTGTGGTATTTCTAGCGTTGGCACCTAGCAATCCAGCGATCGATCCTCATAAATTTTCCGAATTTTCCTCATAACTGATATCGTCACATTGAATGATACGCGGTAAAAATTTGGAAAACGTGTGGCAAGTTGTAGAAGACGAGGAAGCTGGTTAATTGGGCTTCGATAAACAGAGTGCAGGACTCCTGTACACTTCGACAAGTAGCAGTCATTTTCATTGATATTGGTATAAGTAGCGTCGATAGAAAATTATTTTCTGTTTGAATACATAAAAACAAAGTAAAATTCATTATACTATTCTTTTAATTATCGTTGCGAAAGTGATCACGTCATTGCGGAAAAAGAATGCGGAAGAAGAAAGAACACGAAGTAGGAATTTGAAAATAAAGTTGTAAAACCAGTCAATTTGACTGGTGTGGTAGTTCTAGTGTTAATGCACATTAATGACATATTGTACACTGAATACTACCATAAATGTATTCGTTTCCAAGTTTACAAGAATAAAAATCTTGGCCTTTTACAACGTTGCATAATATGCATTAAAGCTGGCCAACTGTTAAAATAATCACTGCTCTTCCTTTTTAACTTCGCTGTTAGGTACCTGTATTCTTTGAATATTTCTGCCGAGCTTCTTTGTATTTATCTACTTTTTATATTAAAGATAAAATCCCTGCTGAATTTTCCAACTTTCATAATCTGCTTACAACACTTCCCTTTCTTCTTCGTTTTCCTCCGCCGATTACTTCAAAACATAATTACCATGAAAAATTTTCCTTACTGGAAAATACGAATTAATCTACAAGTAGCGTTCTTCGATTTTATAATACGATAACATCGGTGCTGCGAGTGAAGTAAATAGGAAAGCATGTTTTTTTTTTTAAATTCTGCTGTAACAAACAATGGTTTGGGACTGGCGTTGGCTTCCCTCCAAGTATTTTAACCGCACCCGCTTTCTCCTATAATTACGTAACTAATTAGCAGGATCATTATCTCTGCGCTAAGTTCGTTTCACTCGTTTAGCGTTTAAATAACGCGTTAGAGTGCGATATGAGGTGGCTCTGTTTCTTCAGCTCCTGACGCGCAATTTGTTCATTTATTAATTACGAACAACAAACCTCTGGAAATAATTTTCTAAAGCCACAAAAATTCTGACGATTTAGTAACTTCATGCTATGCATTGGCAAATTTCATTTCCAATTCGCCGTATTAAATTTCTATGGCATATCGAAGAGCCACCACTTAAACGAATTGAACGATTGGCTATTTCTTAGAGCCAAGCACACGTACAATGCGCGTTACAATTGTACGTAATGTACAATGTACACTAAATTAATGTTAACATTATGTTAACTATGTTTATTATATTATAATAAACTTTTTGTTGAAAATCAGGACACCTTCGCCAACGACTGTTCCGGATATATTGGATTGGCAACTAAGTGATTGCGGATTTTGTCAATAGCATGTAATGACAAAATCCGCAATCACTTAGTTGTCAAGCCAATAGAAACAATTCGAGCACCATCGCTGTAAAGTTAGACAAATTTGTCGATAATCCTGTGGAAAATAAAGTCTTCGTTTCGCTGAAACTTCGATTAAGGTCGTCAAAAATAATTACTCGAGATTGTCAGAGAAATTCTGCCGATCTAGTGCTTCGAGGAAGAATGTTAAACCACCGTTTCTGTAAAATCAGGCAAATTTCGTTGATAACTCATTGAAAACCACGGATCAGCTTTCGTTTCATTAAAACTTTGGTCAAAATGTTCAAAAATAACGATTTGAAGTTGTCAGAAAAATTCTGCCGATTTATTGGTCGAATGTTGAAACACTGTCTCTGTAGAATTAGGCAAATTCCGTCGGATAATCCAGTGAAAAATAAAGTCTTCGTTTCGCTGAAACTTCGATTTACGTTCTCAAAAATAATCACTCGGGATTGTGAGAAAAATTCTGTCAATTTAGTGCTTCAAGGAGGAACGTTAAACCACCGTTTCTGTAAGATCAGACAAATTTCAATATGATCAGACAAAGATCAGACAAGTTTGAAAACGAAGGACCAGTCTTCGTTTCATTAAAACTTTGATCAAAGTGTTCAAAAATAATGATTTGAAGCTGTCAGAAAAATTCTGCCGATTTATTGATCGAATGATAAAACACTGTTTCCGTAGAATTAGACAAATTTTGTCGATAGTTGTCTGGCAACTGAAAATAACCCTTCATCTCGTCCTTCGTTTCCGCCACTTAAGCTGAAAGCTTAGTCTGTTTTCCACCTGCCGATACGTTATCAGATACCATTAGCTACAGAATATAGAAAGATGAAAATTGAATATAGGAGATGAAAATTCTATTCTCTTATCAATTACCTTTAGAAGCTAACGAGAGACTACCATGTGAGCGATACGAAGAGAGAAATTTCAAGTTCACGAAGGAAACGATGCTGGCGCGATCCAATGAAGCAAAATGGATGATACACAATTCGATAAAGTAATACGAAAGGAAAAATATTCTACATCTATCGTTTTGCTTATAAAACGAAGGAAACTTTCGGACAAGTTGATATGAAATTCGAACTTTCGAAAATAAAACAAATTCGAACTTCGAATTTAAACTTCGAATTTGAAATTTCGTATTCAAACTACGAATTTCAAATTTAGAATTCAAATTTGGAATACTAACTACGAATTTCAAATTTCGAATTCAAATTTTGAATTGAAGATTCCGAATTTCAAATTTCAAATTCAAACTTCGAATTGAAAATTCCGAATTTCAAATTTCGAATACAAACCACGAATTTCAAATTTCGAATTCAAACCTCGAGTTTCAAATTTCGAATAGAAGATTCCGAACTTCAAATTTCGAATTCAAACTTCGAATTTCAAGTTTGGAATTTAAACATCGAATTTGAATTTCGTATTCAAACTACGAGTTTCAAATTTTGAATTGGAGATTCCGAATTTCAAATTTCGAATTCAGATTTTGAATAGAAGATTCAGAATTTTGAAATTTCGAATTCAAACTCCGAATCTCAAATTTGGAATCCAAACTACGAATTTCAAATTTCGAATTAAAGATTCCGAATTTCAAATTTTGAATTTACATTTTGAATTGAAGATTCCGAATTTAAAATTTCGAATACAAATTACAAATCCCAAATTTCGAATTTAAACTTTGTATCCAAATTAGGAATTTTAAATTTTGAATTCAAACTTCGAGTTTCAAATTTCGAATTGAAGATACAGAATATCAAATTTCGAATTCAAATTTTGTATTGAAGATTCCTAATTTCAAATTTCGAATACAAATTTTGAATTGGAGATTCCGAATTTTGAAATTTCGAATTCAAACTTCGAATTTCAAATTTCGAATTCAAAGTGCGAATTTCAAATTTGGAATTGGAGATTCAGAATTTCAAATTTCGAATTCAAATCTCGAATTGGAGATTCAAAATTTCAAATTCCTAATTCAAACTTCGAATTCAAACTTCAAATTCCAAATTTCGAATTCAAATTTTGAATTGAAGGTTTCGAATTTCAAATTTCAAATTCAAACTCCGAATTTCAAATTTAGAATTCAAATTTTCAATTCAAACTACGAATTCAAATTTTGAATTGAAGGTTCCGAATTTCAAATTTCGAATTCAAACTTCGGATTGAAAATTTCGGATTTCAAATTTCCAATTCAAACTACGAATTTCAAATTCCTAATTCAAACTTCGAATTCAAACTTCGAATTTCAAATTTAGTATTCAAATTTGGAATACTAACTACGAATTTCAAATTTCGAATACAAACCACGAATTTAAAATTTTGAATTCAAATTTCGAATTCAAATTTCGAATTCAAACTACAGATTTCAAATATCGAATTCAAATTTTGAATTGGAGGTTCCAAATTTCAAGTTTCAAATTCAAACTTCGAAATGAAAATTCCGAATTTCAAATTTCGAATACAAACCACGAATTTAAAATTTCGAATTCAAATTTCGAATTCAAACTACGAATTTCAAATTTCGAATTCAAATTTTGAATTGAAGGTTCCGAATTTCAAATTTCGAATTCAAACTTCGAATTTTGGAAAATGAAAGGACCAGGAGAGGAGAATTATTTGTGACGTTAAATGAAACTTAGATTATAAATGAGTCGCAGGTTGTGAAACACCGAGAAATAGCTGCAACAGATTGGGCTCGGATCTGTCTGGCGCTGGTGTTTGATTGGTCGCGTGCTCGCGCGGTTTGCCGCAATTTTTCAAACCGGTGCAGACGAGCGGTTTGCATTAATTTGTCGCCGCGTTTTGCCTTCCCGTGTAAACTGCTTCATGTAAATCTACGCTATGTTAAAACGCAGCGGGAAATTGGTGTGGCGGTGACGCTGCCGCAAACCGCTCCATTGTACCACGCCTTTAAACTACGTATGGCAGAATAAAATTTTGTTGAAAATCACTCGTGACTTTGTTTCGACCGTTTGAAATATGCAAGTAAACAACATATCTGACAAATAATACGTCTTTATCTTATAAATAATCGCTAGTAATCCGTTTAGTATAATACGAACCTACTGAAATTCGATCTTTAAGCCGAGTTAATAGAATGAGCTTTGCACGTGACGCGAACCGATTGCTCACGTGTACGTGTCATGTAAACCTGACTATAATTATGATCAACTAAAAACTCAAGACTAAGCATCTAGTCTTATGTAATGTAAATGTAAAACGTTCATTAATTTTTGAAAAATAAAAATATCAAAATTAAAATACCGAAGTTTATAATAAAGCATTAGAATTTTTCCAATTTATGTTATTCTTGAAAAAATGTATCACACGTCATTCAATCAAATAATCTAAAATAGAAAATGTTCTGCATCTATCATTTCCTCGTGAAGCAAGAAACTTTCGGGACAACCTAATGTTCTAACAATATATATAATAATTTAATTATTTCAGTATATAGTAAATAGTATTATACTAATTGAGAGATTGATAAATAACCATAACGATTGATTCCCAATATCCGAACAATAAAAATTATCTTTTGCCTTTGAAAAATGATTATTCAGGAAGCTTAACCCCTTGCACAATGCTTCGTCGAGTCCCACTCGACATTCTTTCAGTCCCTTTTTTTATGAAAAAACAGGATTTCCTCCTAGAAATTGTTTCAATATATATATCATACGCTTAAAAATTATACAAAATACAACAATGGTGTGAATAATAGTATTTAAGTGAATGTCTTTCTTCCTTTGTTTATTTAAATCGTCTTATTTTTTAGTTACAGTAAATTCCAAATAAAACGCTTAAAAGCTGTTGGTAAGGAAGTTGAAATAAAATTCGCAGTGCAAAGGGTTAAACCTTCGCGAATACGAGTGCAAGAGGATCGTATTGTTGGATGAACAGTTTCAAAGATGTGGGTGGATGTCAGCAGTCGGAACGCATTAAAATTGAATAAAATCAAGAACGCGACAGACTGTGTAGGAAATCATCATTTAATTCGGTTGTGTCGTACGTGATACGGTTGAAGGAGTACGATTGCGCGTAAATACACATTGCGCAAGTATAGAATTCTGTACTTGGTACGCAAAATGTTCTGCTCCATGGCTTGTCTGTAATTTCCCAGGGAAGTTTAATTTCAATTCAAACCAGCGTTACGTCGAATCGATAACGTTGCATATTATGCAAATACGCAAGTGCTACGGGGAATCAGATGAGTTTCAATCCGCAAGACACGAAAAAGCATTAGACTATTTTGCAGTCGATTTATAAATTAATAGCTAACTAGTGCTAAAAAGCACTTGCTAATCGACAACAACAAAAAAAAAAAAATACATATCTAGCATACGAAATATAAATTTCGAGTTGAAAATTTCATCAATGATACACAGAAATTAAATGGGCGATTTGTCGAAGTGCGAAGCGATTTAAAATATTACCGCTAGAATTAATCGGAACAGCGAATTATTAAAATGTACATACAGCCACGTAACGTATTAGCAATTAATAAGTTTAATTGGCACGTGTACAGTTCCCACGTGCTTTCCGATTTGAATAAGAAACTGAAAATTGTTGGCAATTTCGAATAATTGTAATTCGATACGGAATCGTTTCTGTTGAGAATTTTAGATTTTAATAGCCGAAATAATGGTACAGCAACATTGAATTTACATTTAGAATTTATATTAGAATAGTTATATATTTATTTGATAAGCGATTTCAAAGATATTTATCGATACACGCTTGCACGCGTCACAGCACTTTCTTCCACCAGACTGTTAACCGAACAGTTTACATTCCTTTGTTTCCGGAACGCCGCGCACACACATACTTGCACACACTGATATTCACATACAAGTATCACTACTACGCAGCTAACCTAGTCTAGCACATAAAATTATACATATCTCAATAGCTTCATCGCGTCAGACTGAGCGAATTATGCGCTGTTCTCTTCACTGGCGGGTATGGTAGCAGTAGATCTCTCACAGTGATAAATCAGTCCATTAAGCGATCAGGCATGCTCGCACACTAACTTTTTAAATATCTTAGACTACATCAACTGCCTGCTTTTGATCGCGTCCTATCCAGCGCGTTGTCACCGAGTTTTTTACTTCAAACTTCCTCGCCTCTTCCACCCACTGACCTTAAATACTTTCAAAGTCAACTTTATATTTGTAGCCATCGGTTTTTTCATTATATCCACCTTCTACCTAATTCACATGGCATTTTCATCAACCTTCTATCATTTTTTTCACCTGTCTTTTTTACTCGCACACGCTCTACATGACAAGCTATCACGACGTCTTTTCCTCGACATATAAAATGTCTTTTTATAGCTGCGCCCTTTATTCCTTCCTATCAATCTTTTTTTACCAATCCGCAACGTTTCCTACTTTACAACGCTTCACGACGAACGATAAACTCTCTTGTTTCAGTGGTCTGTTCCTTGTCGTGCGCGCCCTTCCGCATGTTTCCTTCCGAGCTGGTTTATTACACGCGCTAATTTATTAAAAAAACCGAGTGGTAAAATTGTAATAGTCAGTGTGTATTAAAATCACTTTAAATACAAGTTCAGAGTCGTTAGTGTCGTTATCGTCGCGCGCTTGATGCTACTGTCCGACACTACGCTCGCTGTTCGACTGTGCGAGTCGCTATAAACATCGTCCTAGAGGGCACGTTCGTTTATTTGTATCGACCGATGGTATTGTAAAAAACGTTCGAATGTAGTTGCTGTTGACGGTCACAAAAAACGGCGATAATATTTCGTCCGCAGTTCGTTTACCTTTCAGCCTACCGAACCATAACAACGTTGACGTTCCAAGGCACAAAAAAGTATGTCTCTCGCGATTCGAATCTTCGTTGACTCATGTGCTACTATGTTTTCAACAGTCCACAAGTGCAGAGTGCTTCTCGTACGAAAGACAAGGGAAACGTAAAAATAGAAAAGAAGACCACGCTATACTTCTTCGTCTTTCGTGCGATATGTGTCTTTTAATATAGCCATTTTCCGACCCAAGTACTCTGAATACTTTTCCGTTGAAAAAGATTGAAAAGTGCATCACTGTAACTTGCAGTGGACCGAACGTTTATTTGACTAACTTTTGGTCAGAACTCTCGTTATCCGATTATCCAAAGTATCTGAAAAATCGTGGCCACTGATTTCTAAACTACCCTGTGTATTAGTTCGTCTATCTAATGATAGACGTAGTAATCTACGTAATGACAAAATCCGTAATTACTTAGTTTCCAAACTAATATATCGCCGCATCTTCGAAATTATTCGCAATCGGAATGCAGCGAAACGCTTTCTTCAAAGCTTTCGCGTGTTTCGTAGCAAAATTCCCGTGAGATTCTTCTTGAAAAATATTGGAACTATTGGGAACGAAGCTAATAGGAACATTAAACCCGAGAGTATCGGAACTGTCTCAAGCTTGAACTCTTTATAGATCAGTTGTTCGTAAATTTCATACAATTTCCAGCACTTTCAATCTTCCAAAGTTATCGATTAAATTCTCCCTAATTTGAAAAAGCCAGCCTGGTCATCTTTCGGATTCCGAATCGAAAGTTCGCTTTCGCAGAGGTGTAACGCGCGGATGAAGAATAGGAAAGAGGATTAAAATCCCTTGTCAGGGTCGCGTTATGAGGTTGTTTCTCATTCTGGTTCCACTTTATTAGATCGATGCGATCCATTCTACTTTGATTCCTGCCGGATGGAACGGTTCGATGCATCTTATGCTTGCGTGATCTCTGTGCACGACCGTGCATATTAATATGCACGAGGAAGAAGGTGCACAGGGACATATCGATACGCTCCACCTGTGACATCGATTAATCGATGCGGTTGATGGATCGAGGATGGTACGCTGTGAAAATATAAAAGCAACGAGGAGACGCAAAAGGTTACGAACTGTTTTATAAGAAGAAACGCTGAGATGAAGCGACAGAATGTGTAAAAATAGGCAAATATAGCGACCATTCGCATAAATATCTCCCAAGACGTTAAAAATATTTCATTCCACTTTATAACAGATTTTTTTTTTATTCAATCAAGAGATTTTAATAAGATGTCTGGCGCCGCACAATCAGAAAATCTAACAGCGTTCAAAGTTTCAATTGACTGGAAGTCTTGGCAACTACCTTTATGAAAATTTCACGCTGAATTTTATTCATGGAATTTTATCTTCCGTGTATTCAGAAATTCTCATTCAGCATGTGTGCTGTATTTTTAACATTTCTGTAAAAATTTCATCTGCAACTGCATTTTGACATCAGCTTTCCCTTCGCTCAATCGTTTTCAACCATCTCGCTTAAACGTGAAAAACGATATGTATTAAAAAAAAAAAAAAATACAGATACCGTGGCTTATCGAATGGTTTACGAAAATTATTCACATCGCTTTTAATTGATCTTCGCAATGATAGACCGAAGGTCAATGTAAATTCGCGGCAAGCGATAGCGCGTGGCCGTATAAAAAATAGTCGATTCTGGCGAGCAGATAGAAAGAAATAAACAATTATTAAGTGGCGTGCGAGGGTAATTGAGACACAGGAGAAATTCTAAACTATGGTGGCGTGTTGTGCCGAAAAATTTCCACAGGGCAGCATGGGCTTTAATTAAACACGAAAGCGTAATGCTTCAAAATAAATGGCTAATGATGTGACCCGCGTAAAGTGGGTCACTGGTAAATGAAGATATAAATCACGTGGCGCGTTCAGATTAAACAGAAACACAGTCGGAAAAATGTAGCTGGAAAGTTTAGGCCGTGCGCGATTAATCACTTGCGCACGACAACGAACTCGCGTCATGTCGCAGAAGAAGCTGCACTTTACATCGAAAGTGACACGCGTTAGATTTATAGTGTCGCAAACTTTCACGTGAAATTAAAAGTATCAATTTATGCCATTCGCAGATCTGACGCGTTTCTAATTAACACGTTGACTGTCGCGCGTGTTTTCAACGAAATCTCCTTCAGTGTACCACCAGTGTGGTACAGATTATTCCGATCAAATGGTTTCTTATGCCGCTACAATTGGAAAAGGAACCAAATGGTACCGAAAACTTGCCATTCAATTCCTTCTGGCAATTTCTCTTGTAATCGCTTTCAAGAAAATTGCAACAAGCAAGGATGTAAATATCTGAAGATTTAGAGAATTATTAGCTGGAAAATTATTAGGCTTGTTTGAAAATACAAAAAATCCTTGCCTTCCACGGAATCAGCATAATATCGCCGCTCGGAAAAAGCGCATTAAAGAAAACAACTTATTGTTCAAATTGTTCCGACCACCCTCAGCTTTGTTTAAAATGCTTTCAAGTTTTACATTCGAAATAATTTTCTTAAGAAACTATTTTCGTATTACTTTTATAATAATTCAATAGTTTTATTTCCTCTGGAATATCTTCTCAAATACCTACGACGATCCTTCGCAAGTAGTCAGATAAGTGTCACCCGTAAATGGGCGACACTGTCCGTTCAGAAACATGGCTGTCGGCCGCGTATGGGTGACGCATCGGATAAATCTATACGGTGATCGTAAATGCCCGTGCATTTTGCTATAGTAATATACTTATGGGGGAAAACCCTGGGTAATTAAGGTCTACTTGATTACGGGTCATCCACGTCTATGTGCATGCCAGGAGTCATGGTATAGTGAATTGTCGAGGACAGTGTAAAATTCCTGATAAAAAAAGGAGGAGCTGAGCAATAGCTTAGCTTGACTATCCTTTTATATTTTTATATACTTTTGTTGACAAAAGTGATTAAGTATAATATTACAATGAAGTAGCGAAGTATTAAACTAGTTGTTCAAATCACAGCCAACACTAGTCTCGTGGTCGAATGCTGGCAGCTTTTATATGTTGAGCTTTTAGGAGTCGAGGGACAAGTAGAGGATCCTGAGAAAATGGAGGAAATTTAGTGTTGGGCCATGTGCAAAGGTCAGGTCAAAGTCTAACGGTTCATTGTCTGGTAGTGTGGAATGACGTGGATTTGGATACTGTGGCTGTCAGCGTTGTCGAAGAGTATTGTCAGCGTTGTCAAGGAGAATGATCGCCGTGAAAGAGAGCCGATGACTGCGTGCATTTAGACTGACGGAGCATCATGCTTGATTTTGCGTTGGCGTGAACGATATTGAAATAAATCATACTGTTACCAAACCAACTGGCATTATACCTTTGTTACAATAAATTTCTTAAAATATTTGTTTAAAGCGTGCTACGGAAATTTTATAAGGTGGCTGGAGCATCGATCGGCATCGTATCGATGAAATTTGAAAATTTTGTTTTGTACGTTTAGTAAAAGATTAGTGTACAGTATAAAAAGTTGTCTTCAACGTACACCTAGTTAATGTAAAGTAAAGATAATTCGAATATGAAGCTTATCGATGCACTAGGAATTTTTATGCAAATTTGTATCGCCGTGAACGCAATAAAATAATTAACAATCGTTGCAGCGTTAATGAAGTTTGAAAATATTTCCTGCAGCGATATACGTAATACACGCGCAATATGTCCATAAAATGTTTCCATAAATATTCAAACAGTTCGTTCATCGCCGTTCAATGCAATGTTCCACCGCAGAAAATCGGCAAAAGAGAAGATAAAAAGCCGGCTGTACGAAAAGCAATTCAATTGCAGACTTTTCTATTGTTTCAAATATCCGATCGCTCCTCTGTCTAGACAGTTTTAATTCCGCGTATCAAATAATTTAACGTGTTCAGGTTCTGAGAAAGAGGAGAAGAAAAGCACCGAGTAACTGAAATTATTCGCTGACCCCAAAAGCGGCAAGAGGAAAAGGGAGCGTTTCTTTTACCGTGCGATTTCCACCGTCCACGTTACTTCGTCTTACTAAAATTTCCGGGCCACGAAGCTTTTTATACGAAACCCGGGGCGACCTTTTGAACGGCGGCGGTCACGCGACGCACAGACACAGCCGAATGGCTATGAGGAAGCAGCGGATGTGTCCTTTGAAAAATCGTTCGTTCCACAGTAATTTCTCTGACCAAAGCACTACAGTGTCTGCACGAATGGTCATCTGAAAGACACAGCGAGTCCAGTTACGCGTACATCCATCCAACGAAAGAACCATTCGTTTTACGTCGTCATTTTCAATCACGTTCTGTTGTTTTCTCCCGAATTTATAGTCATAACAATATTTTATTTTGTAATTGTTCAAGGAAAACTCTAGGCCTCATAGTTTTCTAGGAACGTGTTGCACAGATGATGCAACATCAGTACAGACAGACCAGCTTTTTATAATTGTATAAAATGAGAAATAAATTGCAAAAATAAATAAATAATAAAAAGTAACGCTGCAGCGTGCGGCTCTGGACTAGCGTACACATTCTACTTAAACTTGTTTAAATATATTTTCCTAGTATACATTCATCCAGGCATTTCTTCTCTTTCTCTTACGAGATAAAACGTTAACAGCAATAAACTAGCTTTTCTTATCTGGCTAACACAATTTTCTGTATCGCCGAATTTCTCTTTTTATTACTTAATTTGTACTTTACAATTTGTCCAGCTGGGCATTTGCTAAATTTTTCAAACTTAATTGCTAAATAACATGTGGATGGCTAACCCCAGCGGGATACCACCTTCGAGTCTGTCTATTTTAAGCAGTCAAAGCTTCTTCTTTTTTCATTATTATTATTTAATTTGTATTTTACAATTTGTCCAGCTGGGCATTTGCTAAATTTTTCAAACTTAATTGCTAAATAACATGTGGATGGCTAACCCCAGCGGGATACCACCTTCGAGTTTGTCTATTTTAAGCAGTCAAAGCTTCTTCTTTTTCTATTATTATTATTTAATTTGTATTTTACAATTTATTTAGCTGGGCATTTGCTAAATGTTTCAAACTTAATTGCTAATTAACACGTGGACGGCTACTCCCACCAGAATACAATCTTCGAGTTTGTCTATTTTAAGCAGTCAAAGCTTCTTCTTTTTCTATTATTATTATTTAATTTGTATTTTACAATTTATTTAGCTGGGCATTTGCTAAATGTTTCAAACTTAATTGCTAATTAACACGTGGACGGCTATTCCCACCAGGATACAATCTTCGAGTTTGTCTATTTTAAGCAGTCAAAGCTTCTTCTTTTTCTATTATTATTATTTAATTTGTATTTTACAATTTATTTAGCTGGGCATTTGCTAAATTTTTCAAACTTAATTGCTAAATAACATATGGATGGCTAACCCCAGCGGGATACCACCTTCGAGTTTGTCTATTTTAAGCAGTCAAAGCTTCTTCTTTTTCTATTATTATTATTTAATTTGTATTTTACAATATGTCCAGCTGGGCATTTGCTAAATTTTTCAAACTTAATTGCTAAGTAACATGTGGATGGCTACTCCCACCAGGATACCATCTTCGAGTTTGTCTATTTTAAGCAGTCAAAGCTTCTTCTTTTTCTATTATTATTATTTAATTTGTATTTTACAATTTGTCCAGCTGGGCATTTGCTAAATTTTTCAAACTTAATTGCTAAATAATATGTGGATGTCTGACCCCACCGGGATACCATCTTCAAGTACATCGCTGAATTGGAAGTGTAGTGAGTATGTAGCGAGTTTGATGTTCAAATAAAATTGATTAAGCTGATAGAAAGCTACCGATACGGCTGGAGAGGAAACACAAAGGCGTAAGCATGTACAAAATGCACGTAATCCGCAAGGAAATAAAAGCTATTGGAGCTTCTTGCAATATTTCTTTCCATGTGTGCAATTACAGAGTCGCGTGCTTTTCACAATTACAACAACCAATAATTCGATAGCACCTGCTAGTTATCTCGGCTATATCGCTAGTTCTCTCGTTCATAATTGTTATTATTGTTACAATTGCTATTTCTATTGTTGAGTGAAGGATCGCGCGGCGTTGTTCACTAGGCTGGCGTAAAACTGTGTCAAAGTAAAATCGTTACGAAACGCTTTCGCCCGGCCAATTCCAGTCACGGAGCGAACAAATTCAATGACACAATGCTAGCCGGAGGAAGCGAAATTCGATGTCTCATGAAGAATTCGCGCGTTGCGCGCGCTATGGCAACGTCGCCCCAGAAGTAAACGGCAACGTCGTCCCAGAAGGAAACGGCAACGTTCGCGATCGCGTCGCTGCGACGGACATATTCTAGCGCGTCAAAGATTCCGGTCGTCGTTTCCCTTCCATTCTGCAGCGTGTCACGCGGTTTTCCAGTCACGAACATCGGCCGGCAAAAAAAAAACCATTAAAACGTACGAGAGAAAGCAGAGAATATTTCGTTCCTTTTCTCGTTCGATCGGGAAAAATCGCGAACGATAGACGAAGATAGGTGACCGGTTCGCTTTCCCTCAGCTCTAAGCGAAGTGGAAAGCGGAGATCGTCTGATTAAATTGTTCGATTCCTTTCTTAGGTACTGGAAAAAGGGGTTCCTTTGTTTCCTACCCTATAGCGCCCTATCGACTTAACTCTTTCTCTTGTTCCTTTTTATCTTGCCACCTCGTCTCTCCGTTGCTCGCCCCTTCTTCCTGCGGTCTTCCCTATCCGACTTGCTCATAGTTATTCTCCTGCTCGACTTTACAGCCGCGAAACGTGTTTCAGGTTTTCAACTTGAGGCGGCATCGTTTGTTTCACGCTCGAAGAAACCGTACGACGTTGAATGCCACTTTTTCACCGCGACCAGTTCCTTGCCCCGAGTTCTGGCCCGGTTATTTATTCCAGCGGGATTAAAAGTTTCGTGCTGGATACCGGCGAACAAAGAGAGTCGGCCATCTCTCGCGACCCTTCACCCACTTTCCATCATTTGTCGTCATAATTTACGAGATAACTTTAATCTCGGTAATTGAATTTCCATCGCGCTGTAATTTATCATTCTAAAGTTCGGCTCTGAATAAATGCAATCCGGCTTCTTTTCTTTCTTCTTCTTCTTCCTTTTTTTTTTTTTTTTTTTTTCGTTTCAAGAAAGTGATTTCTCGCTTCCACGACGAGCATCTCGTCGACGAAAGACGGCCGACCCACGGGGGAAACATTTCTCCGTTGTTGTTCTTATTTTCTATCGAAAATTCGCAAAAAGGGCCATTGCAGGGAATTTCGTTATCGATATATTCTCGCTCGTTATCTATACTTGAATTCGTACTTGAATTCCATCCACTTGAATTCTGCAATTTGCACTTTTCCTTTGATTAAGAAAATCGGCGACCAAATAATTTCCACAGTGAAAGAAGAATATTTGTCTGAAGGTTGTTGAGGTTGACTGATAGAAGAACGAGTGGATGAATTTGTAATAGAAAAATATATTGAAATAAACAAAGGTATAAGTATAAGTATAGATTTATGTTGATTCAGATCCTGTCTTACTGTTACTAGACAATGGAATGATAGGAAACGGGTTCATATATTTATAGCCAAAGGACATTAGCAAAAAGGTTAACCTTATGGCTTTGGTTAGAGACTACAAGGAACATAAATGGTAATCTGTTTACTAGTCCCTTTGTTCCTAATTGCAACCCAAAACATAATGTATATTCAAGGGTACAATAATATGCACCTCTGCTTATTTGCAATATTTTTGCACAGTAGCAGTCTGCAGGTCACAGATATAAATAAATGAAGATGTAAAGTTTTTCTTGAAGAAGTTACTTCAATAGAAAATATTCATCAAGAAGAAAGGGGTAGAAGAATGAAAGGAGGCCAATGAAAAAATGAGCCAGAAGATAGAATACAGTAAGAATTAAAAAAGGAAAGAGAAGGAAGATTCAGAATATTTCCTTCAGGTATTTGTAGCACAGATTGACTTTCTTCCAATTTCTTTCAAATTTTGGACAATACGTTACCCAGTATATTGCCTATTCATAATTCAATTTTTAGCATTATTAGCTTGAATGGAATGGAAAATGTCGAGGTCGAGGTTGACTGATCGAAGAAGCAGTGGATGAATTTGTAATAGAAAAATATATTGAAACAAATCAAGGTATAAGTATAATGTATAAGTTTATGCTGATCCAAATCCTCGCTCTCATAGTGTTAGAATACAAGAGAAAAATAGGGAGCACGTTCATGTATTTATAACAAAAGGACATTAGCAAACAAGCTAACCTTATAGCTCTAGCTAAAAGCTACAAGGAACATGAATAGAAATCTATTTATTAGCTTCTTTGTTCCTAGTGCTTGTAAGCCAAAACATAATTTATATCCAAGGTCACAATAATATGAACCTCCCCTTATTTAGAATATTTTTCCACTAAATTCTATTTCCTACGTAATAGCAGTCTCAAGGTCACGGATATACACAAATAAAAATGTGGAGCTTTTCTTAAAGCAATTGCTTCAATAAAAATCACACGCACAGACACGCGTGGGTGTATAGACGTAGACGTATTTTCATAAATGACATTCCCTCGAATGGCCTTCATGGAAAATACATTGTCGGTTAAAGGAGGCGATGAATTTCATGGGAGAGTTGAATTTAATCAGTAAACTTTGGTGATTGTATCGTTGGATTTGCAGCGTGACGGCAGAGTGTTAATTTACAATTTGTATTCAACATAATAGCTACATTGCTCGCTAAGTTATAGCTTGCGGATGAAAATGCCACGAGGTGAGCAGAAGCACAAGTCCCTCAATGTAACCTTAGCTTTACCGATGACCTTTACGTACCTGAAACATTCGCTACATCGATCCAGGTGTATCCTTCGACCATGCGAATAAAACGAGTTTGTTCTACCACGATAATAATCAACTATGTCAAAGAGCAGCGTGTCCGTTCGTCGAAACAATTACTCTCACGTAAACGATTCCCAGTAAACAAGTAACCGCGCTGTTTGTACGCCAGCTCACTTTATGGCTTTTTGAAACAGCATTATTGCGTTAGTATAACGCTTGCTGCTCGTTCTAACTATTATTTGCCACGCTTGCAACGTACACCTAATCAGAAGCTGCTATCACAGACTTTAGCATTTTCCTTCGTAAATGAACCTTTGGCGAAGATAAAATTGAAGATCTTCGTGGGCAAATTAGGAATTGGGCAAACCGTGTTGGAAATGTTGTTTCTAAATCAATTTTGCGATGTTACCTTTAACCCTTTGCACTTCTATGTCGAGTGTGACGTTAGTTTTCATCTCAGTCTCAGTCCCACTCGACATTGTTTCAGTGGCAGCTTTTTTGTGAAAGGAAAGTTGCACCTTGAAGAAGAAATTAGAGAAGATTAGAAAATACAACAATAGTGGGAATAAAACTGATATTTAAGCGAATTTCTTTCTTCCTTTATTTATTTAAATCGTCTTATTTTTTAATTAAAGTAAATTTCAAATCAAACGCTCAAAAGCGTTGGCAGCTGCTGCTAATGAAATTGAAATAAAATTCCCAAAAGTGCAAGGGGTTAATATCGACTTCTTAAAAATTATAGCGTGTAATAAATTAATTTTCTCCTATTATCGCATTATTTTTCTCATTCAAACGTCGCTCCTCCGTAAGTCAGATTAGTATCTTTTTTGAAACGTACATTGAAAAAACCTTAAACACATCACTTCAAATTTTCATCAGGAAACGTCGAAATGTGAGAAAGCTTTGTTCGAAGCTTGCAGCTGAGGGGATTCCTTCTGAAAACGGTGTCACTTCGTTAAGCTTCTTCTTATCGAAACATGTTCTACCGTGTCCAAGCCACGTTCTCAAGTTTCATCGATTCAAGTTCGATTTTTCCGCTGTTCCTCGAGCTTCTCGAGTTCGAAAATGAAACGAGATTCGTAAAACGAGATTCCACGACTAACCAACTTTGCCTCGCACGTTCGTAAAATAAATAAAAACGCCGTAATAACCGAACTATTCGACGAAGAGATCCACTGGACTCTTAAACATTTATCACAGGCCTTTGGATCTTCTTTTCAGAGAACTCGTCGATTACGTGTTTCGACCCGAAGTGGAAGAAAAATGATGGTCTCGCGAACCGGGCATTTTTATCCGACGAAGATTCGCTAATTATAACGAGAATATAATTACACCATTGCTAAATGTGTAAGGGCCTTGAATTTTGAAAGAGCTACTAATTGCTGCTATTATAAAAGAATAGACTGTTTGATTTATGTACAGCTCTTCTGGCCTCGATAGGCAAAGGATAGCAGTCGATGGAAGGAAGGGAAATTGCGACTCGATACTTGCAATGCAAATGAATTGCGGATCGAAAGAAATTTCTCCTACGAAACATTCAATCAACATTACTAGATAACAATTTCTTTTTTCCCTGCGATATGAATAGATAATCGAGTGCACTTGCAGGCAGGTCGTCTGATCGATAACGGACCTTTCTACTTGGAACTCTGATTCACCATATAAACCTGGTTTTCTGGAAATGTTAACGTGTTATATAAGAAATCCTTGCGACATCTACGTTTGACAAATCGTACGTAGGTTCAGATATCGTTGTTGACGTTATAATTATCCGATCGCAATCAGCAGAAGTGGTATTTCTCGAGAGGCAAGCACATTTCCCCGAAGCAATCTCTAAAATGTAACGATCGATGATAAAAACAATTTCCTGTGCCCAAACTGTTGGCAGCTTCAAAACTGTCCCCAGCTATTCCTATGAAGAAAAAAAAAAAAAAAAAAAAGAGAGAGAGAAAAAGCGAGAGAAAATAGATAGAGGAACGTGGAAACAATTCCATTCCCTGGCGACCGTGAATAGTGCAAGGGCCACGAATCAAGAACCGCGTTTTTCCTTAACAACGTTTCTTCCTTATCTCGGTTTCCCGCGGAAATGGCATTACTGGGCAAAACATTTTCTATGGAAGACATTCAATTTTTTGGTATCTCGTGTCCTTTACCGTACCGGCTGTCCTCTTATTGTTCCCCGCCGCTGCGTTTATTCACATTCTTGCAATTTATCGCAGCTAACCCCGCAATTCCTAACTTGCAACTTTGTCTACGTTTCACGAAAAAAAGGATTTAACAGGTTCAAGAGATTGCAGGATTAAGAATTTAGTTTCGAATATCGCGATTATGATGGACTTGAACATTTATCCTTAGACTTTGCTCTTGTCTTATCTTAATTATTACATTGACGCGTATAAAACGTTCTTTCTTCGAATATCATCAGGTACATCGTATCGTATTTTTGATTGCATCAACGATATTGAAGAAGAACTTTCCTATAAATAACGTAGCTCGAGTGTTCTGAAGATTTGTGATAAAACTGACCAACGTGAATGAACAATATTTGTGCACGTTTTCTTTTTCTGTGAATTTACAGTTGGCAGGGATGCGATAAAAGTTGCCTTTCAACCTACAAATTATTTCAAAGCGAACTGCGACAACTCGATCCTAGGGATTTTTTAATTCCGGAACTGACGAACTTCGTCAATCGCGGATGATTAAACTAGTTGGTCGTTGGACGAACGTATTAAAAAACGCAGAAATTACGTGGATGGAATAGGCGATATTTTAAAGGAACAACAGGCAGATTAAATAAGAAAGGTTTCGCGTGCATCGATCTAATATTTCAATTTATCGCGAAAGAACGCATTACACGTGAATCGAAGCTTTAAAAATTGCCGATACTTCAGGATGAGAGCAAGTGAATTACAGTGGAGTTCTGACGCGTATAAATGGAATGACAAAGGATAAAGGAATTCATAGATAGGAACATTAACAATATTTCAATGTCAGCTGCTTCTTTTTCAGACAAACACTATATTTCTTCGTCGTGCGCCAGAATAATAGAACGAACGAGCGATGCACAGCGAGTATCCAGTGTAAGTTAGAGGAATAAATCGAGAAGTATATTGTCATTCAAAGCAACATTTAAATCCGCCGTACTTTTGTAAAAAGCTTGCCACGAGTATACAATAACGTTCACGTCTCGTACATTTCGAGCAGACACAGGCTGGCCGACGAGAACGTAACATAGATTCCTCTATTCTTCCCCATTTCTCTACGTATTAAGAGGGTGCCCTGAATTAGAATGTTCTGAAACAGCGTCTTTTTGTGATTTTTTTTTTTTTAGGAGGGAAAGAAAGAAACGAAGTCATTGAATTTTGAGGTATGCTTTTATATATATTTAACGAATACGAAAAAAATTTTTTTAAGTAAAAGAAGAAATAACAGATTTCTAAGCCTGTTTCATGGGCTGCAGTTTTCAATCGGCGGGAAAGAAAAAAGCAGAAAAGGATTAAATTATTATATATTTTTCTTCTCGATGAACTAGGAAACAGTGTGAAATTAGAAATTTTAGCGGCTTTAAAGAAAAGATGTGTTTTATAAAAAGAAAAGATAAAGTCTAAGGTGCTACAACAATTATTTAAATAAACTTTTTGACGAACTTTTTTACCTCACCGAGAAGAAAAATATATAATAATTTAGTCCTGCTTTTGGTATTTTTTTTCGGTCGAGAATTACGAGATGGATTCTTCCCGCCGATTGAAAACTGCAGCCCATGAAATAGGTTTAGAAATCTGATATAATTTCCTTTTTTACTTTAAAAAAATCTTTTTGTATTCGTTAAGTATATATAAAACCACACCTAAAAATTCAATGACTTCATTCTTTCTTTCCCCCTAAAAAAAAAACACAAAAAGACGCTGTTTTAGAACATTCTAATTCAGGACACCCCCTTAATATCACTTTGGCGCTGCATTCGAGGCGTTAATTTCCAGATTGAAGCGAGCTATCTCGCGAGAAGTCAAAGGGAACCGTCGCGGAACAGCTCCATCCGCTTCAAACTTAACCAAAAAAAAAAAAAAACCCCAAACAAAGCAAACAAAAACCAAAGAAAACAAAAACTAAAAGAAAAAAAGAAACGCGATCCTCGAGAGAGAAAGCATGCGCGCGGACGTGCAACAATGCATCTGGTTGTACACACAGAGGAATCAGCGTCAGCGATAAGCGACGTCGTTTACAGGTTTGAAATAAGAAGCGCTGGCAGAGCGATTGAACAACGATGGAACGAAAAGGGGTGAACACGAAGCGCGGAAGGGAAACAAGGGAAAGAGAGAATGGCACCGATGAAAGTGCTTGCACGTGTAAAAGCAGTCGATAGCGCTTTTCGTTCGCATGACCTTTACCTTTGCCGCATATCCATTATATCAACGAAAAGCCACTACTTCCCTCACGTTCCTGCACCAGCGTCTCCGTCTCTGTCTCGAGGGATCGCCAGGGTTCGCTCGTTCGTTTGTGCCACGCGAATGTAGGTTAGAACCTTAAAATCGACCCATATTCCGCGGCAACCTTCCAAGCGCACTGCTCTTTTCCTTTGTACGTGAAAACCGAGCGGAGAAACGGCGAGCTAGCGCTGAATATACGGGCGGAAGGAAGGTCACACGAGGGCTGAGGAAGGAGGGAGGCGGAGGGCAGTTACAGAAATTCAAGCACCGATGTTCGGCGCTGTTCTATCGTTTTTCTGCGCGAACGCGCCCACACTGTGCAGGCCCACGATACACAAAATGTTGGATGCCTCGCGCGATATGCCGGACCGACCGGGGCTGATTAAAGCGGACCAACACGCCCGGCGATGTATCACTTTGCAACCTCCGCACACCAGCGCGAGACTCGTGTAACCTGAACTTTTTTTCCCTCGCTTCCTATGTTTTTATTTTTTTCTTTCTTTCAACTGGAACGCGGCCTCGATGCACTGCCTGCAAGTCCGCTGGCATTTAAACGTCGACGAGAACGACGACGGTCAATCGGGTGCGTAAAAAAATGGAAGGTCCGGCGAGCCTAGCTGGCTAATGCGGCTATAACAAAATCACGACACGCGAGGTTAATAGGCGGAAGAAAAAAATTGCCGCGACCGAGAATCTCGTTACAGGGAGATTTAATGCGTCGGCTGCAGGTCTGGCGCGGGGGTCAGGTGCAGCGAGAAACGCAACGGCTTGCAATTTAACGCTGGATAAATTCCATCGAACGTCGTCACGCTGAAGAACGCGAATTTTTATATTAAAATACAAAGGCCAGGCTATTGCAACATATAAATAGAAAAATGGAATTTAAATTAGAATTTTCTTCCGCTTCTTATTACGACCTGCTTGACTTTCAATGTTTTAGGTATTTTTACTCGTAACTAAGGAACGAAGAGTGCGGGAAGGGAACATGATGCGCAATATTTAAATTGAATGATCAATTCCTCGTTCCCTTACTTGCTTGTTCGACTAAACGCGCATCTTTTCATATCGTTGTTGAATGTTCCAAAAATGATCGATCACTTATTTTCAAAAAGCCTGCAAACTTCTCAATTATTTTATAGCCGTCAATTGGCTCTGAAATCGAAAAATTCGACAAGAATGGTCTTTGAATGATAAAAATCAATAACAAAGCAAGTACATAATCGTATTTCCTTGATATCCTACGCACGTTGTAGCCTGTTTTGCCGAACAGAAACATACGCGAGGTAAAAAACGAAATGGTTTCGTAACACGTCGATGGCGCTCCGAAATTGGACTAATTCTTTCGTAGAATTCCCACGAAGTTGAGCAATCTAATAATAAGTAGACAAAGGACCACGCGTTGCTCAATTTCGAACGAGTATCGTGTTACAAACGTTCGACTGGTCGTTTCGTATCGAGTTACTTCAAGAGATATGGATGATCGTTCGACGAAACTGCGGTTTAAGCGAATGTCTCCAGCTGAGGACGGCGCTGATCTTAATCGCCCGCGTTGAGCGCGGACTGTTGAAAAAATGAAACGAGTCGAGCGCTAGGCAAAAAAGCGAACACTATAAAAACTCCTTGCGAAACTATTTCTCACGGTTGCATAGAGGAACAGGCCTTTTCGAATTTAACGAAACTGACGAAGCATTATTCGCGGTGACGTGTCGAGTCAAGGATCGTTGATCGAGTCCATTGACGCGAGACGCACGCGGCATATGAAAAAAAATCCTGATTCGTTCTAGGAAGTGGAATTTGGATCGTGACGAGAAGGAAAAAGCGATAACGCTGCTCGATTTACGTACAATGGCGCATCAACGAATCTGCCACAAAATAATACCTCTCTTCAGGGTAGAGTGTAAGCCTGATTGCACTCGACGCGGCCAGAGAATTGAACGAGTCGATGCACGAAATTTTTCAATAGCATCGTGGATATCGTTGCTAAAATACTTTTCAATGGCTCGTCATACGGTCTGAATAATCTACAACGGCCTGTTCGTTGGCAGAGAAAACAAATGGACAAGTTCGATCGGGCTTTCATCACGCCCCGTAAGCTGTAAGCGATCGTTTTAAACGGAGAACTGCGATTTCCAGCAACGAGTGTATCAGCTTTTATGTTTTCGCTTGAACCGTCGGCTGTAAATCAAACTGCTAAGTAATACAGGACATTAAACCGTGGAAACGTTCTAGAGATGACATCGGCGGAGGGGGGGAGGAGCAGAGAAGGATCGTTAGTCGTAACCGCAGCAGCGTCAGGGACAACCGATCCTGTAGGATTCCCAGGATAACCGCCGGCTTTCCAACTATGCCGATTAGTTTCTCGTGGACACAGTTTGGGGTATCGATCGTTGAGCCGTGATGACCATTCGTGGCTACAGTTTCTTACTCCACTGGCTAACTGACTAAATAGAATATTTCGAATCACGGCCTTGGTCCATCTTCGTCGGTTTCGTTATAGCGAAATATACTGTAGGTTGAAATATTCAGCGGTACAAAGGCAAACCTTGGACGTTGTACGTGAGCGGAATAATATATTAACGCTACATTGCCTATATACAGTGGGAGACAAAAATAGGTGGACAGGTAGAGGTCATAGATATCAATGAAGTTTCGTTGAATAGAACTTGTTTACAGAGAGATATTAATTTCTGTTATTTATTAAATAATCTACGTACGGTGAGGCTTGGCTCGGATAACGGAGAACGCGGCTAAATCCGGACTGGACAGGAATAAATAATCGACAGGATGCTGTTCCACGTGTGAAAATAAATCGAGATTGTAGAGTAAAATTTTCCCACAAGACGGTTTGTTCTGGAGAAAAATAAATTTGAAAATTTCTGATACGCGTGTACCATGCCAATCGTTCACTGGAAATATTCAGGCTGTATTTTTTCAAAGATTATTAAATTACTTTTTGACAAATTTTTAGTAACAACAATACCTTTTACAACGATGAGTCGTTAATTTTCTATCGAATGAAAATCTGATCCTTCCTCGTTTTGCTTCGCTTTTTTCGTTAGATCTATAACACGAGCATTTGGTTCGACTTTTGAAACTAAACTCACCAGATAACAGGTTAGTTCCTTCTCAAATTTCTCTTGCACGGCTGATTTATCTTCGTGAATAGTTAAGTTAGTCAGTTCAAAGTAGAAATGGGTTGTATCTAATCTGATGCGTTCGGTAATTCGGTTCGATCTATTCTATTGTTCGTAAGTTTCTCACGTGAAAAAGTTAGGAATTTTTTATTAGTTGGTCGGACGTGGAAGCGGTGAGAGTTGCTGGAAATGAACGGTGAGTACTTACGAAGCTAAGGGCGAACACAAGTTCAAGTTTTAACTTGAAACTTAAGTTTGGAATTTTGGATCATCCCAGGTCTAAGTATTAGAAATTATAGATTAGGGTAGATGAATGTTTTGACTCTCGATTTCTACTATAACTTACGCTTGCATGGGACATCTATAGCGGCTGATCTCGTTTTAATGATCAAATTTTCATCGAATCGATATCCGTTACAGATCCTTCGATATTTTTACGATAAATATTCTATCAATTAGTGCATTCAAGTTCAGTTCCACTTGGATTGTGGACAAGTAAGTTGAGTTCCACTTGTACTGTAGACAAGTAAGTTGAGTTCCACTTGAACTGTGGACAAATTAGTTCAGCTTCACTTGAACTGTGGACAAGAAAGTTCAGTTCTACTTGGACTGTGGACAAGCAAATTGAATTCTACTTGTACTGTAGACAAGTAAGTTGAGTTCCATTTGGACTGTGGACAAGTAAGATGAGTTCCATTTGGACTGTGGACAAGTAAGTTGAGTTCCATTTGGACTGAGGGTAGGAAGTTGAGTTCTACTTGCACTGAGGACAGTAAGTTGAGTTCCACTTGAACTGTGGACAAATTAGTTCAGCTTCACTTGAACTGTGGACAAGAAAGTTCAGTTCTACTTGGACTGTGGACAAGTAAGTTGAATTCTACTTGTACTGTGGACAAGAAAGTTCAGTTCTACTTGGACTGTGGACAAGTAAGTTGAATTCTACTTGTACTGTGGGCAAGTTAGTTCAGCTTCACTTGAACTGTGGACAAGAAAGTTCAGTTCTACTTGGACTGTGGACAAGTAAGTTGAATTCTACTTGTACTGTAGACAAGTAAGTTGAGTTTCACTTGGACTGTGGACAAGTAAGTTGAGTTCCATTTGGACTGAGGGTAGTAAGTTGAGTTCCACATATATTGTGGACAAGTAAGTTTAGTTACACTTGAATTGCGGACCAGTAAGTTCGGTTCGACTTAGACTTTGAAGAAAGCGCATTTGTTATCCCGTTGACGATGGATTCGTTATTGGATCTAAGATCATTGTCATTAGCACCTAGAGTATTTAATCGCCACGGTTACTTGTCAAATTCTGTAATAATCCTATTTGTACCATAAACTATCATCTATATTGTATAACAACAATGGCTGATCCAAATGAAGATTCGTTACACGTCGGCAACCCCAATGAGACCTCGACAGATATACGCAACGAGCGTAATCATATTGTCCACAATTGTTGTTGGAATAAAAGGTACATTATAACCTGCTACCTGAGCGTCATAATTAATTCAATCACCTCTATTATCCCAAACGAAATAGGGGATCGATCAGTTTCGTGGCGTCCATTGTATAACGGGAATTTACGCGTCTTGAGATCGCGTCTCTCCTCGAATGGTCGATAAAACACCAGGAATATTTTGACAAAAGTTAGCTGTAAGATAGTGTGAAGGGAAGTTGAAAGAACTGCGGTGCGACGTGAAACGTGAAAGCTGCCTGCTGCGGAACAGACGTTCGCAGTTTGCGGAAAGAAATAATTTATACAGACAGGGAAAGACATTCACGGTAAGAACACGACACACGCTGGAGAATATCAGTTCGTAACGTGAGCGCGTTCGTCAAAATGCCTAAACATGGCCGGCCACGTAATCCTATCCATCAGCTTATAATTCCATGTCGTCGGTGATGCAACTACCTGATGTTGCTTTCAGCGTAGCTATCCTTTAATGACACCCTCCCTGGCTTTTCCAGATCACCCTCCGTGCATGGATAGTTTCAAAGCGAGCCACATCCCTTCGCACTGTGACGCAACCAGCCGGCTTTGATACCCGGCGAGTATGAACGCGGCGATTAACCCCGCATCACCCTCTTATCAAGCGAACCCGTATCCATGCTTCTTCCACCTCGACTCGTTCACCGGCAACCCCATTTGGTAACCTATTGTTCCTGCTTCTCTCTTTACCTGTCCACTTCTCTCTCTTCTCTTTTATCAATTCCTTTTTTTTCTTCTTTATCGATACACAAAGCAACGTTTATCGTTGAGAACGTACGGACTGTACAAATAGTAGAACGCATTTCGAGTAGAAAATATCGTAGGGGTTGTAGTAGCGTCTAGGGAAACGTTCTGGGTGGATGGAACAACGCGCTCGGTTTTTGGGGGCTGTTCCAGGGTTCGTGACTGACGTCCGCCCTTCTGTTTCCACAATTCACGCACACGTGTCCGACGCGTTGCGGATATTGGAAAAGATTTGCTTGCTTCATGTTTGAAGAATGTAAGAGCTACAGTGTTGTCTGTCGTTTGTCACACTGATGCCTTTCTGAAATGTCCACGCCATTGAACAAATTTGTTTCTTTCAACTTTATTCAATCGCTCGCAAATTCTACGATCTCCAGCTGCCCGGTTTTTGCACCAAGGTCTCTGATTTAATTAACTACTTGTTTATTTAATTATAATTAATATTCCTCTGTCTTTGAATTATTCTTTGGCGCATTGATGGCTATTTAAAAATTCAATTACTAAGGTAATCAGCTAGTATATCAGTTAGTTTCACACGATACGAATCTACGAGCTGCAGTTGTTTTCTATCGTTTTGTCGTCGCTTGTTAGAGAATGCTCGATTTGGCTGCAGACACATTCACGTTTGGTATTAATGACCGGAGGATTGTTTTTGCCTGCAGCTGCAATATCGAAGATCGAAGGGCGTCGCGGCGGTCGGAAAGGCAACAATTTCTTGGCATAGCCAGCGTCTAGCCGTGTAATCATTTTTGGCAGTGGGGCGCACTGAATGTAAAAAGCAGCTGGAATGCCGCCAGTTGCACAGCCAACTGTACTGCCTCACCTGTTACTGGCTTTGTGTACGATATACAGCCAGAAGAAAAGACATGGTGTTCATCTCGCTTTTGTTAAGCAAAAATGAGCACGGCATATTGTTCGTAACTACGGGGGAATATGAACTAGCGTGCATATACAACGCAAGCAAAACGCGTGTGCATTTGCTGAAAAATTTGATTAAAGTAAAAGAAATTGGCTATGTGAAAAAAGTAGACGAAAAGAAATTATAATGAAAATTTATCTTCATCTGACAGAAAGAATATTTCCTGCGAAATTTACTTATCCTGGTTACGACCACTTCTTTAGCAAACTAGCGATACATGAAAATATAGGCACACGGATAATTTTGCAGGAACGTGCTAGTTGAAAAGAAAACTGTTGAAAAATAACGTTAAACCTGTGATCTCTGATGATTTTACGATCTTATCTTAGCGAAAGGCAAAAGGGTGGTGAACGAAAAACGTTGCACACAAGAGATTCGACAGGGAAGCTTTCGTACACAGTTGGTGGTCTCTTAACAAGTTTTAAGAAAAATACACTTTCTTCGTGCAATCTTAACAGCAAATAACATCTTACCACTGGAATTTCCCGCTTCAAGTAAACGTGCGAGTTCCTATTTAACTGGTCTGGATATTAAAACTGATTCATCAACTGCGTACACTCATTCTACTTCACGTCAACTGTTTCACCATGGAATTTTTCTTCGATTATGGCGAACCTTCTCTTTTCACGAATTACTAACAGCGATATTTTTATAATCAAGTTTCATTCTAATGAAAATTAATACACTTTATCGCTTGATGACATGTTGACACTTGGACATTGCGTACACGTGTACGACACGAAGCGGGCTAAGTCTTCCCGAGGTGAATAGGACGTGATAGTGTACTGTTGCTGGTGTATAACATTTTTATCTTCATTCGGGTTGAAGATTTTCTTTCAACCGTCCGGACTTTTCTTTTTATTTAGAAATCGTGGAGAAAAAACCGGACTGTGAGTGCCGGGATTCGAACCTGGGTCTTGAACGTTCGTAAGCCATTACGCTAACCACTGCGCTAACCACAGCTGTGTCATCGTTCGGGATAGAAAGCGTTGGAATGTTTGCTGTCGAGTAGCGCTACATTGCTCAACACTTTCGCTGCCTTGTTTAAAGCGAAAGAAGGTCTAATTAAAAGGCGTAATTTTCGACATAACCTCGTAGCAGCGAACGTGTTAACAGACACGTGACATTTCTGACATAATTCAAGTCATAAAGACGCAAGTAGAATTACGAGTATAAGCGATCGTGTATTCGAGACCTGAAAGTTTGCCCTTATTACGTACTTGTAAGTACTGTCCTCAAGCTGTTTGCAGTTGAGAGAAAAAGAAGACGAAGGAATGGCGGCTGAAGAAGGAAATGTTCGGCAAGATTTCTTACTTGGCCAGCAACCTCTTACTCTGATCTAAGAACTACTAAAGTGACCTCAAAGCTACGCGTCTATGTGTGTTTTCGCGTGTGTGGTGGTAGTTCTTTCAGGTAGCGCGCATACTTGAAATGTTTGTGCTACCTGTTAAGAAACGGTTGGGAACCTTCCTCCATGGAATCGTAGCACTACACGTAACGAGGACAGAGGCCGCTCAAGCATCCCCTTTCCTACTTTCCTCTCGCGCCCTTGTACAATCTAGGCAGCAGCTCTGCTCCTACATTTCGGGCCACTCTCCGCCAATCCTGGCTGTCTGTGTCAAGCACTCGACACTTTCGTTTCGTGCATTCTAAATAACTGTGGCCGAGATACACCGCATTTGCCACGCCACTCTCCCGCGCAAATAATAAATTCTCCATCAAACACCAGCTTGCTACAGAGAAACTTTTAAACGCGTTCCAAGCGATGGATGCAACGAGCGAATGCTTCGCATCGAGTTTCTTTTCACGAACATTCGCCACTGCTGGTTAGCCGTAAGTTTGGCTTCATTAGCGAAGCAACTGATTAACTTGGCCGAGATGCTCAAAGATTTTGCTCCGATGTTTCTCGTAATGCGTTTGATTAGATCTTTGTATCATCAGTTATCCTTCGAGAAGGATGATATAGATATGTGTAAGGACTTAATTAATGGGATTATTGTGCAAGATTTTTGATATTTAATTGAAGTATTTTTTTTAATAAATCTGCAATATAAAATATTTCTCGATTTTAGATTCAGCGACAGTATCGTTCAACTCTTGTGACATTTTATATAATGGCAATTGGTTTGATTATATTTGCTTCAAAAGCACTGCGATTGGATGTCCTGAGACGCTAAATGAAGACTGAAATTGTGTTTATTATTACGCATCGTTAATTCCAAACTAAATTCCGAATGTACCACAAAGCTACAGCGTTGCTAATAATTATACACTGAAACAGTAATTTTCTGCATTGCTTCTTTGATATTTCCAGGAAACAACTGTAGGATGTTAGGAAACGTTACACGGCGAGTTATCGCTTTTCGCAACTGCGACGAAAGACAAAGCAGAGAATTTTTGAAGAAAACGACGCTGCTATTTGTACAGGCGCCACTACAAGAAAGTGGTTTCAAGATTTGGAAATAGAATTATTGCCGTGGCCAGCATCGAATCTTGATCTGAACGCGATCGAGAACCTGTGGGAAATTCTAGGGAAAGTTTACGATCGGGAAAAGTCACCTATAGATAACGTCGTTGAACTTGAGGAAAGAATAAAATCCACGTGGGCGAATATTCAAAACGGAACTTTAAATAAGTTACTTGATAGCTAATAGATTGATAGAAGTGATATAAAAATAAAGAAAGATTCATTGAATATTAAAGAAAAATGTAACGAAACTGACGTTATGTTTATATATTTTCACAGCCAAAAATACAATTTGAAGAGGAAATTGAATCTTTTTCCAACTTCCAAAGAAGAGAATTCCTGTTCGTTGTGTCTTCCGTTTTGTTTTCTGTTATAATACGGAATTATGTAAACGACTTTGCCAATTTTTCTCTTAACATCGCGAGAGATTAAAAAAACGGGGTTATAATTGTTCAACGCGCCGTGTATTCCTCAGACGCGCATCGCACGTCCGAATACATCAAAACTTTTCCGTAAAATGTCACGTTATTTTCCGCAAACTTGTCACGGTGAACTTGCTGAAAAATTAAAACGAGAATAAACCGCGCTGCGTTCTCTTTTTTTTCTTTTCGCTTTTTTTCTCGTAATTGTCATGCCTGTTAACGAACAGTTTCGCGTTCGCGGGAGAAATAAATAAACGCCGTGGCGTACAGATTTTTCGCCGCTTTCAACAGCACTCCAATGCGAATACATATAATGTAGTATACGGTTGGCCGGCCGTTATTCGCCGCCGAGGTTGTCGACAGTTAGGGCAACACGTAGCTGCATAATCGTATGCAGATGCAGGACTGGCCGTACACTCATCCACCAAACTCCATTCCTACTCCACATGCAAATCGTCCACTTGCAACGAACCCGCCAACAGTAGTTGGTACTGTATGATCGAGCGGCTGGCCCGTTTCTCTATTGGTACATCGGTTATGTCTCGTACATTTACGTTGCACAAATTCAAAACCGTGCGATTTCTTTGTTAAAGGAACCGGAGAATTATAGAGAAGCGAGCAACAGTGAGATGTGACGGATATTTTTAAGTAGTCAGGTATTACGATCTCTTTGAAAACAATGAAAAGTTTATGGCAAAAATGTGAGGGAAAAAGTGAGCGATGACGAGTATACTCGTCAGACACAGGGTACAAGTGGCTGTTATAATTTGAAATTTATGAAGAATGTGACCAACGACTGTTTTATCTTTGAATGTTATTATTGGCAGGACTCGTTGTTTTTTCGTGACGAGTATACTCGTCGAAAGAACAAACTGGTTAAGATCCATTGGCTTTTCAATTTCACTTATTCAGTGGAACTGCAGAATCAGATCATTCGTCGAATGAACTTCTCGGGAAGTAGATTAATTACACTTTTTGTAAAATTCTCAATTTCATGGGAAAAAGTAAGCGATGACGAGTATACTCGTCAGACACAGGGTAAGTATGGCTGTTATGATATGGAATTTATGAAAAATGTGACCAATGTGTTTATCTTTGAATTTTATTATTGGCAGGACTCGTCGTTTTTTCGTGACGAGTATACTCGTCGAAAGAACTAACTGGTTAAGATCCCTTAGCTTCTCAATTTCACTTATTCAGTGGAACTGCAGGATCAGATCATTCGTCGAATGAACTTCTCGGGAAGTAGATTAATTACACTTTTTGTAAATTTCTCAATTTCGTGGAAAAAAGTAAGCGATGACGAGTATACTCGTCAGACACAGGGTAAGTATGGCTGTTATGATATGGAATTTATGAAAAATGTGACCAACGACTGTTTTATCTTTGAATTTTATTACAGACAGGACTCGTCGTTTTTTCGTGACGAGTATACTCGTCGAAAAGGCTAACTGGTTAAGATCCCTTGGCTTCTCAATTTCACTTATTCAGTGCAACTGTAGGATCATATTATTCGTCGAACGAACTTCTCGGGAAGTAGATTAATTACACTTTTTGTAAATTTCTCAATTTCATTAGGATTTGCTGTAATTTACGTACGTCCGTGGCTCTGGAATTGTGAATTCGAGAATTGAGATTCTCGGAAAAGTAAAATATAACGCGTTTCCGCGAATACAGTTGCGAGCGTATAAATAGACAAGTGGTTGCACGTAAATTCAACTAATTGTATCTGTGTCATAAAAGCTTTAATTTATGTTTTTCTCATCCTGTGATACACGATCTAGAAATATATTGCTCGCGCTTTGAAGCGCTATGAATATAAAACAGCGTGCAAATTTTTATTTCCAGTAATAATCACAAACTGATTACCAGTTAAAATTGATACAGATAAACATCTCAATTATTTATCACAATAGGATAAGTATAAATAACCGTAAATTTCCAAGTTAACTTAGAAAAATAACGTTCGCGATATCAGCGCATATCTCTGTTTACCAATTTAATAATAAGCCGATCGCTTATATTATAAATCGTCGAAAGTGAAAATGAGCTGCGAACAATTGTGCGTCTCGATCCAATTTTTGTGAATTTTATCAAGCGCATGACCACATCAAATTATTAAGTAAAGTGCCGCATAGATCAAAATTTACTGTCCACTTTGTACTAATTATGCACGCCACTTACCGAGGGCTCATTTGTGCGTGTTCCGCAGCGAAAAGATCACAACGTTCCGTCAGCGTTCATAACAGCCTTGCCAGTAATATAAAATAAAATAATAGAATGTAGTTTGTGGTTTCATTAAAATTATTCAACTTGGACCACTTGCAATACTCTTATCGTTAGAAGCGTATAAACAGAAAATTCGATGAATCAATTTGCGTGTACGATAGAAATTAAATTTCACTGTTGCGTGGATAAACGCATAAATTATTTTCATATGCATAATCCTATCAATGATTATGTTACATCAACTTTCCATTTTAAACGTTATATAGAAATTGATGAAAAATTACCTGTGTAAAATAAAAAAAAATTTGAGAAGTAAAATGGTGCCTGTTTTATCAGATGGAAAACTTTCTTAAATAGCGAAAAATAACATTTGCGAATTCTACATGTTGCTCGATTTTCTACAAATTCCTTCGTTCCTTCCATTAATGACACTTTACTCGATCATCTTTATTATGCGTGTAGATCTAATCTGCTGACCGCCAATATCACTTTGCAAAGTACATTAACAGCTAATGGCATATAGGTATGACACACTTAGTATTATGTCGAATAATATGGTGGAATTGAATGAGACGGAAATTGCAAGCACAGAGCAGTTTAAGCGAAAGGAGACGAGAATTGTCATTATAAAAACTGAAAGTAAAGAAGTAAAATGTAAATTGCAATATCTATGGATAATACTGCGTCTACTTGTCAGAGAATTGAAAATCTCAAATTCCAACTTGTATAATTTATTTATTTTCAACAAGGACTGTACCATCCTACCAGCTTGCAGTAT
This sequence comes from Bombus haemorrhoidalis, assembly GCA_014825975.1. Lineage (NCBI taxonomy): Eukaryota > Metazoa > Arthropoda > Insecta > Hymenoptera > Apidae > Bombus > Bombus haemorrhoidalis. The sequence continues at coordinate 2,101,051 of CM026177.1, forward strand.
AGTAAATTTAACAAGGTTCTGTGAATCAGTTTGCAACAATGAATTGATAGCGATAATGCCATTTACTGGAAGCAAATTTTCTCACGCGATGATAATTTGTACCGTAACAAAGCCAATAAAATCTACATGCAGAAGAATAACAGAGTCGCGATAACATCGAATCGAAATAATGAAAACCATCAGATTGTTTGTATTCGTAACAATATAATGTACGACTTGCTGGAAAACAAGCGTCCGTGGAAAGTACAAACGCGTGTAGTTCGACAAGTGCATTCAATTTTAATAAGCAACACAACAGCGAAAACCATTTTACCCTGGAAATGTTTGCATTTATCTCAATAAGCACGAAAATCGCATCGCCAACGAGCTCTTACGCTTTTATTAGGATTTTTTCTTTATTCATTCTACGCCTATGTATTGTACGTATTTCGACGCATCGACCAAAAGGCAACTTAGGTAGCTGGCTCAATTCTGTGACGTATGCATACGCGCGTATTACTTTACCGACCGTTAGCGATTCAACAGCATACGCACGTCCGACCGCGCAGACATCTTAGGCGCAGATTCTGCCTAGCGCCGGCTCTGTTTCGGTTTAAACTCTCCAATACCATTCTTTTCGTTCATCGCGAACGGTAAGTTTTTCAAATTGGTATAAAACTATGGCAGTTTACAAAGTAACGCAAGTGAGTAAGATACCTTAGTACTAAATAACAAATTACTATTCAAATAATGACAAAGATTGTCGGCGACAGAAAGCCGGTTAATAGGTAATCGGTCGGTAAACGTCGGCGATATAAAACCGGTTAATAGACTCGGTCGGTAAAGTGGCATTAGTCGCACGATAAATTCGTTCGATGCGCTGACGTTCTTTGCAACGTGTTTTATTTACGCGGAATGGTAAATGGTCCAGATAACCAATCGCGTAAGATGAAATTGAAGCTGAAAAGGCAATCATTTTCATTCTCATATATCAAATAATTACAAGAAATATGTGAATTCATTTTCTATTTCGCGCGTTGTATAAATTTAGCCAACGATCGATACAAACGAGCTTTATCGTTGCACGAAATGATTCGATAGGTTTGGAAAAGGAACTTTAATTTTAAGGAGTGTATCTTACGACAATTCGAAGCAGACGAGGACAAAATTCGTGTTCTGTTAAACGAAACAGGATACTTATTAGTACGAGAGATGTCGAATATCCAAAATCCTAACCAAATCACGCGTGCATTCGTCATTCACCATTATCCAATTGCAATTCACCATATTATATTAAATAAATTGGTAGAATAAGGAGAACGTGAAATACGTAACGAGAAACAAAAGAAATGAATGAAGTGTTTAGTGTAAAGTGTTTAATATAGTTTATCTATCAAACTTCCCTCTCTCAATTTTATCAAAAAGATATTGTAAGTTTGGAATGGGCGCAGCGCGATGAAGATATTGCCTTGGCAATTAAGTGATTGGTTCATTAGGTGGTAATGACAAAATCCGCAATCACTTAGTTGCCAACCCAATAATTATGAATATTAAATATACAAAATAATTATGAAACATCATACGGACGTCGTGAAGAAGGCTGGGTGAAGAGGAAATAAATTATTCGCTCGGATAGTACAATCAATTAAAGAGTTCCATGTTTCATGGGTGGGAAAAATGGCCACTCGGCAGCATTAACCGTGAATATCCCATTGTGACACGTAGCTATATTACGCACTGCTTTTGCGTTCCGCACTATACAATGTAAATATGAATGAGCAGGAGAGTCGGTCGTTGTGGACGGTTCTTCGCTCTTTATGCAGATGCACGTTATGAAGTTTTAATTAAAGGAATTTATGGGCCGCGGCGCGACGTTTAACGGTATCACGGAAGTTCCCTCTCGTTTGCTTTACGTGCTTTCTTCTTCCTCTTCACTCTCGCTCTTTTCTTTCACTTTTAGTCTACGCTACGAGGCCAAATACGCGTTGAAAAGTGCATGCGATCCTAAAGAGGTCAGCCACTCTTTTCCTACGGGACAATTTGATCGTCAATCGAGCTTCCTCGCTGCAAAACGTCGTCTTAGCTTCGATGCTTTCCATTCTTCCCGTTTGTCCCACATGACGCAGAGAAATGGCACTTCTTTCTGCTTTTTCTTTTTTTTATTTTGCAATTTTTGAAGTATGTTTAATTAAAGTTTCTGGGTATATTTGACGAAATATCCCCTCCTTCGTCCTGTTTTTTTTTCTTCCTTCGTTGTTGCTTGAAATAGCTCATAGCGAAAATTGCTGAAGCAGCGTACACACCGTGGAAATGCGACACGGTTGAAACCAGTTTTCCGTAACTTAAATAGACGAAATCTGAAAAGCCACTTCGCTATTTGTGCACCCTGAGACCTTTGATGAAGTTGGTTACACCGGCGACATAATAAGAAAACTTTTTCAAAGGATCATTCAAGAGACGAGAATTGCCCAGGAATTTCCGCCTCTGTTTTAATTTACCAAATGTTAAACGCGTGCATATTTGTTCGAAATGTAACGAATTATTTTTTTTCATTTGCCGAATTCTTCCTTTAAAAGAACGTCCGCAGTCGTTGCACAGTTTTATTTATTTATTGCACAGGTTTAAAACACGTTTAATCAACGTCGTACGTAGAGTACAGAGTAGATTACATAATTTACCCTATGGTTCCAAGCCTTCGTCCTTTTATCCCTTACATTCTTTAAATTGTTTAACAATTACTTGCAAAAAAGATTCTTCAAATATCGAAATAACCAACATATTATAATAATAAATGTCCCAATGATCTCAAAAGGATATCAACAATTCTGTACTGTCGCAAAAACATGTCTGTCTAGAGCAACGAACAATTATTTTGCTGAACGCTTATCCATTGACATAAGCAACGTGTTGGTAATATTCCTCAAAATGTGTGTAACAAACGAACGTTTCATGCGAGCTTAAAAAAGAACTGAAATCGCTTGCAGAACTCAACTCAAATTTCATCGCAGACGTTGTCCACGAAATGGTAAACAATTGTACACCACAAATTTCCACAAAAGTGTTGCTACATATGCACGACTTACAGTGTTTCTTTTTTGCCGGTTTCTCCGTCTCTTTCACACTTTTTTCCCCATCGCGTGGCCACAGAGAGAGGTAGCGATTATTCACGCTCCATCAACCTCAACCACAAAATCCTTCCTTTCTACATCAAAGTCTGTTTCACGGCCGGTTTCCTTCGCGTTTGCATCTGTTCCCCTTGCTTGTTGCGGCTCACAGCCGACCATACAACACCGCAAAATACCATGTAGACGCGTGTTTCATTTACATCGGTTACAAGGGGTCGAAGATGCCAAAATAAATTCGATTTATCGGATATCGCGACGAGCCGGTTGGACGGTTTCAACGAACGTCAAAATAACGTAACTTCTGGACTACTTCAAAGACTTTGCTACTTGCGCTTGAAAGACAAATTGACAACTGTCGAGACTCAACATGGAACAGTCGCGTGAAAAATCTGTCCTATTGTTGGACCCTAAGAAGTAGCTCCACTTGTGAAAATACTTGTGGGAGAGAAATTTCATTCTGAATGAAGAAAGGAATATGTGCAACAAGCAAAGGAAATCTTCTAAATGAACTACTTTACGATATAAATAGGTTCGTACTTTTTCTAGGAGAATATCGAGACGGACTGCATTTAAAAATACGCGTGTCATCTTAGCATCACATCTGGCAGATTATGTCCGCTTGGTCTTTTCCTATTTTCGATACTTGTAGCAATAATTACGTTTGAAACGAACACACTGTACAGTAACGCGATAAAATCAAATATCATTACAATCCCTAATTATTTTTAATCTTCTGATTAACGAATCTTTCTTCGATGCATTTAGTCGAATAATTATCGTCGACGTTTAAATACCAACGAAAGCCTAATTATCAATGCCAATGCTCTATACTATTTATTAACACACAAACATTATGATCGAATTATTTTTTAACACATAATTATTTTTTGTAACACATAAATTAATTAATTTAACAAAGACGACAACTACAAATTCGCGAGTAGTTTCATAAATGAGAAGATGACAGAAAGTGGTCCCTTCAGTTCGCAGTTCATCCGAGGTCCGACATTCGGCAACAGCTACGCGGTGACACACAATTACGTGTGCCAAACCGATGTTACGAAGGAGCGCACCCACGTCGTTGTCCGACAATTTTCATGGCTGTCCAATAAAAAAGCAAGGAAAGCAATGTCGAGATGCAGACAAAAATTTATCGTCGGATGGGGGAAAAAGGAACGTCAGGAAATTTCAAGCATCGTGTTCCAACTGACATGGTACAAGCAGTACAGTTGAGATGAAGAGAAAATAAGCTCGGAAATATCCGCTATTATGCTATTCAAATTATGTAAGACGCTCAAGCATTTACAAAGAGCGGAGAAATCAGATTGCTGGCGACGAGAAAATGTTTTATAGAGTTTCGAAATAACGATGTGGATAATTGATCGCATCTAAGCCAATAAAAATAGCAGGATCATGTCTAAGCTGAAGATGGAGAAGGGATTTTTCTATTTTGTGAGTCTCGCAAAATTGCAGCGCTATTCAAACGAAATGAATTATCATCGTCAAGATTTCAAACGAAATTCGAAAAGAATTTTGAAAACTTAACCAGTTAGCTGTTGCGATCTGTGTGAAAAACGTGTTCCTAGGATGTGTGGCAAAAAGTAAACGATGACGAGTATACTCGTCGTAAGGCAACATACTGCCATGTCTTCGTGACGAGTATACTCGTCGTAAGGCAACATACTGCCAGTTCTTCGTGACGAGTATACTCGTCGTAAGGCAACATACTGCCATGTCTTCGTGACGAGTATACTCGTCGTAAGGCAACATATTGCCAGTTCTTCGTGACGAGTATAGTCGTCGTAAGGCAACATACTGCCAGTTCTTCGTGACGAGTATAGTCGTCGTAAGGCAACATACTGCCAGTTCTTCGTGACGAGTATAGTCGTCGTAAGGCAACATACTGCCAGTTCTTCGTGACGAGTATACTCGTCGTAAGGCAACATACTGCCAGTTCTTCGTGACGAGTATACTCGTCGTAAGGCAACATACTGCCAATTCTTCGTGACGAGTACAGTCGTCGTAAGGCAACATACTGCCATGTCTTCGTGACGAGTATACTCGTCGAAACATCTAACTGGTCAGTACATTAACCCTTTGTACTCGTATGTCGAATGTGACTCAGAAGCTCCTCTGTCGAGTCCCATTCGACATTCTTTCAGTGCCACCTTTTTTTGTGAAACGTGCGAGAAAAACCAGGATTATATTCTGGAAATTGTTTCAAGATATATGATACACTTAAAAATTAGAAGATACAACAATAGTGTGAATAAAACCGGTATTTAAGTGAATTTCGTTCTTCCTTTATTTATTTAAATCGTCTTATTTTTTAGTTGAAGTAAATTTCGAATAAAACACTTAAAAACATCGGGAGCTGCTGGTAAGGAAATGGAAATAAAAATCGCAGTGCAAAGGGTTAAGATAGTTGGTGCATCGTGAAACTTGAAGTATTCTCAGCAGATATGAAGACTTAGAGAAAAGCTTCGAGAGTATCGATACAAGTAAAGAAAGCTGTTTGCCTGAGAAAGTAGCATTTGCAAGCAGCTGGTGGACAAAGAAATTTACCAGAGAATGTTTCATCTTCGATAAATCAACGTTGTACAAAATTCTCAAAGTCGCTAGACAGGGCAGGTCCTTTCTGTGTTCGCGAAACTTTCGATTCTTCTTCTCTTCTTCTCGAGAGTTTCTTTATGAAAAAAAGAGCAGATTACGGGAGCAATCTAAGTTTGCTGGCTTTCAAATTTAGTCTGGATTAGTATTGAGAATGAGCGAGTATTCATAAAGAGGAAGCTGGATCGAGAGGAAGGACAGAGAGGCGCGCGAGATAGGGCAGCGAGTACAAAAGGACACGGGAAAGGTTGAGCACGAGTACCCACCAACTTTCATGATTCCTGCGCGAAACTTATTCCATAAAGATTCTTGTCAAAACTTTCTTATTGCCGAATAAAAAGTCAAAACTGCATAGAGAGCTGGAAGAGAAGAAGAATATAGCGCAGGATACGCGACGGCTAATATAAGCGGAACAGCTTTGATTCCACGGATACCAATATCCCTGCTGGTCTATAGCTGTCCGACAGTATCGATATTACATTCTGTCGACGATATATTTCAGCCATGAACGGATAATCCGTATGCCTCTTGCTCGCTAACTATAGGCCATCGAAAATGTATTAACGTTATTAAGTTACGTCGACTTCCATTACAACCGTGGCAGCTTAATGCTCGAAATGTATCACGAATTAAGAATATTTTACATTTTATTCATAGCTTATTACGAATTATCCGAGTCTTTGTCAATAAAAATTTATCTATTCCTGGGTTGGCGACTAAGTGATTGCGCATTTTTCAATACCACCTATTGACCAATAATAAGCAGGCAATTGGACGATATAACGTAGCTATTAATTTCTCTGTATTTTTTTGTTAAAATGGTCACCAGTTCTAAGAAAACTCTGCATCTGGTCTTTTTAGATTCCTCAAGTACTGAAGCCATCGACAGCGTATAGACGATAGAGCGGGACGAAGGCAGACCATAGACAGTGGTCAGGCGAAGATGGCTTCGGGGCTTTCAGTCATAGGGCAACAGCGTGCGGATCTGGACCAGCTGTATTAAAATATATTTTCCACTTTACAATTTATCCGCGCGTTCCTGTGTTCACACGTCTAATAACCTCAACATTTTCCTTTTTTTAATCTTCACAGTTTGTCCAGATGTGCACGTTCGATGAATCGATTTAACGATGTTGCGACTGTAGCACGTGCACGTTTATCTCACTGGAAAAATAAATTGGCCGAGAGGAGACGTAAGAATCGCATAAATGTGATCAGTCGAGCGTCTTCTTCGTAGTCTTCCGGGTTGATCGGCCGAGTGAAGTTCCTTGGTCGTAGCACTGCGATGATGGTCTAACTTCGAGGTATTAATTGCACAAGTTTGAATATTTTCTTGCACATTCGAATAGGATAATGCGTTAATTATCCTAATTTCCTTTATGTTATTGCAAGGTCAACATACAAATTGATGATGAACTATGTTCAATCGGCGACCATTTTGCAATTCAGCTTTCCATTCTTGTCAAAATATTCAAAAAATTAATGGAATGGGCAACATGACACTTGGTGCTCAACCTGTCCAAAGATTCAAACTTGTTTACTCATTACACATGCAGGTGCAAAATGAAAATTCTTCTTTGTATATCAACAAGGAAGGGATCCAAGCAGCAAATATATCCAAAAATTGTTGTCCTTTCATAATCATTTCCATATCGCCATGTCACAAGGCAATGGAAATAAAAAAAGAAAAAGAAAGGGAATAATTTTTACCTACAAATCAAATATAATTATCAAGAAAGAAACTCGTATCTTGGCAACTGAAAGGAACAGGAAGTGTATATTCGCCCCTAACGCAACACTAATGTACATAATGTGATATTTTCAAGTTCAGCATCCCATTGTCCAGGCAAATCCACTTGCATCCTTATCGCCAGTCATTCTATACGTCGATCATTATCAATATAAGCCGTGAATATAGGTAGTTGAATTAAACTGCCTGGTCCAATAACGCCATTGGTCACAGCAGTTCCGCAACTCGCACCACCACCTCCGGATTAAATCATCCTATTATTCAAGCATCGTCGTTCGAATCTTCCACTGGCATCGTTACATTGTACACAGAACCATAGCTGGGAATCTGCATTCGCCCCATTTGTCACAAAACCTCAAGAATATCGATGTTACGTCGCTGGAATGCTTTAAGATCGCACACAAATTCATTTCAGCTTTTTTATTTAACAGCAAAAAACGCTCAACGTTTTACCATCTTATCGTGAAGTTTATATTTGACGATACAGTCCGACCTCGTCGGGTAACTCGATACCCAAAGCAAGGGCCGAGATCTTCGAGTTACAGAGCTTTCACAGTGAAGCAGATTTGACGATCGAAAGCTTGGACGAGGGAAGGAGCGTTGTTATCTCGAGCTTCCTTCTGCAACTCGTTTCGTTCAACGTAGATTAGTAACGCGAAAGTTACAGACGTTGATGGCAATTAGAACGATTGACTTGCAGTGATACGCGCGTGGTGAAAAAGTAGATACAGCATGCGTCGTTTTACGTTGTTCGTGAGAATTAGAAGAAAGGAGACGATATCGAGCGATCGATTTCTCATGACGAGAGGTCTGGGTTATTGCAAAATGCGAGCCACACAGGTAAAATAACTCACGTGGACATGTGGGGAATAAGTCGAGTTAAAGGAAACTTTATTTCCACTTGTAGAGATTCTCGCAGCGGAGTGCAAGAGAATGAAGAAAGTCGCATTGTTGTGGAGGTTGTCGAGTCATCCGACACTGTGTTTCTATTTGGAATTCTTCTAGCATCATCTGCAACTTAGTTTCGATTACAGTTTCCTATTTAGCACATCGGGTAATTCGCGAGCGTAACCATTTCGATCGACAATGCGTTTCCGAGCTTCCATTTCAATTTCCTTTCTCCGGTTATGGATAAACGAAACTTCAAGATCGGCTATTTTACGGCAGCTTCGTTCAAGTTGAAGTCGATCAGCATACATTTTGGAAATTTCAATTTCCTCCGCGGAGAATAACCTTCCGATGGAACATGAAGATGGAGCGACGGTTATTCGTTTCGAACGGTCATCGACTTCTTTGTTGATTCGCGTCGAGCACGAAAGGCGTTTTTTCTTGTCCCGTGAGCCCTCGTCCAACGCGGAGAAACAATTCGTACGACGAGGAAGTCAGCTACGTGTTGAATTTCAATTATTTGTTTTGCGCTAATCTCCGACTCAAGCATTTTCCTTTATCCGCCAATTACTTGGGAATTCCGATGATCTTAAAAATGACAATTTCAATTTCCAATGTCCTGTCAGACGAACAGGACCATTAAGCTTTTTATCGCGCCTGGCCGTCCGACTGGCGCGAAGGTCGAGCTTCGATCTGCTCGTCGCTTGCGCGACACTTTGACCACGAAAGTCTACAAAAGGATTTGCAACTTTAAAGTGGCGAACCTGATGGCCAGGCGCAGTCCAGATTGCTCGTACGTTGCAGCAATTGCAATTTTCTGACATCGCTGGCAGACAAACAGCAATTCCACGTTTCCCGACGTATGTGTGTAGCAAATTGAGCGCGATTTCTTATTTTATTATTTGCCAACTGGTAGAAATGTAAAATAGGTTTTTCACACGATAGTTCTTCGTCCGTTTATAGCAAATATGTGCGAAAAGTCCATTGCATTAGACGTGGTGAATTTAGTGTGATTTTTCATTTTGTTATTTAACGAGGGGGCGAGTGGGTGGCATACAAAGTAATTCTTTGATACAAGAAATTTGTCTGTTTTTATCCATAAGAAATATATCGCAGAAAGAGAGAGCTACACTGACGTGTTTTTCGAATCTACGTGTGCGCGACGAATAAAGTATCACATTTCGCTTTGTTATTCAACGAACGTACAACTACGAAATAAAGCTTCCATACAAAAAGAAAAGCTACTTTTTTCTCTAGTAGGAATACAACGTAAAAACGGTGAGAATTTCTATGCTTCAAGATCAAAGCGTATAAAAAATGATCCCATAATTGTTTCCAACAATGCGATTAGCTGATCTCTGGGAGAAAAGTAGCAACTCGCAAAAACATGGTCGATTCTCATCAAAATAAATCTCTGTCACTCTAAATGTTCGCCTTTTTGTTCCCCTTGTTTAATTGCCTTTTGTAATTGACCACTTGTCATTCTCCCTATTGGTCTTCGAGTTGCTTTTGACACACAGCAAAGTTCTGGGGTGTAACCTGATCCAAATGCGATTGTCCAGGAGGCAATGACGAAACTTTTTCATTTCTAGCTTCTTAAGAGTTAGACTTTCGCTACGTATTTGAGCGATTTCTCTGATGAAAATGAGACGGAACGCGATACAGTTTGAGTCGCGTTTACCTGCCCAGTTAAACAGACGCAGGCAAATAAGTCAACGTGCTAAATAAGCAGATGTGCGTCAACTTGTGCCGTGTTTGGTCTGGTTTCAACCGTAGGAACCTTGCGATTCCATTGACGCAGGTTTCACTCGACGAAGATTGGAAATAAAGGAAGACTTCCATGCTCGCCCTGTCTTCCTCTGAATTCGGCAAAATGGCAGATCCACCACCGAGCACAAGATAGTCGATCGCCGAGGAGTCTGGATTTTCGACCAATTACAGGCACGACACTATATCTGTGATTTGGAAGAAAAGGAAGCCCGAAGAAAAGACTACGACGTGTAAACGGGACAAACGATAGATTTAGGTGAAATGGTGTAACTGCATATACCAGCCACCTGGCAGAAGCGGGAAAGCAATTATTTTCGTGCTCCAAATCCTATTCCCAATTACCTGCGACCCGTACACCGAGTCTCATATTGGCGATTCGCCGACGTTCGCTAAAAACTTTCAGGTCACCTGGATGGCCAGGCCGAGTGGCCAATAAATAAACAAGTTTTCAATTAATTTCATCGACACCGGACCACGGTTCGCACAGTTATACGATCGTAGGCTCTATTCGTCCACGTCGAAGTTTCTCTCGCGTAAATTAATACGATCAGCTGTTCGTTTGTCCCTCTCGTAGCGGCCGAGTCACAGCCTGGTAGCGTCTGCAGCTCCACCTCTGCTTTGCAAAGTCGCATCCGTCGTTTTTCTGTCAGATGTAACCCAATTTCGCGGCTATCAAACATTGCCAAGGAACGTAATTATTCATCGATTAGAAGCGCAAGTACGGCGCGAAAATTCGTATAATTTCCTTGCCGCTAAGATCTTGATAGATCAGGTCGAAGAGAGCGGCGAAATTGGCTGAGTTAATTAAAATGGTAGATTGGCGACCGCTGGAATCGATTGGCCACGTTTCGAGTAGAACGATTCGATTAACCCTTTGCTGATAAAATGAACAATTTTATAGACAATAAAACGAGGAGAAATTTGATTTCCAAGTAAATTTCCAGTATTATGCTTGCACATTTTGCCTACGATTTTCTCGCGCTGTGCTGTTTTCTTGCCTTTCCTCGCGCGGGAGGATTACATCGATCATCCTCGTGCGCAAGGATTATTAATTTCGTATTTAACGTGTTTCAAAACTGTCGGACGCGTAACGGGCGGAACACGCAGAGCAGAGAGGAAAACGACAGAATAAAACGCGTAGGAAACGGTAGAAAATCAAAATGTGGGTCACGCCTCGACAAAATTTTGCTCGCGTTTTAGCCAACGATTTATCATTGCAATGCAAACAAAGGGAACAATCGAAGGGAATGAAACTTTTTCGAAACGAAATCAAACGAAGTCGAACCATGCTTCGAATTAAATTCAAATAAATCGTGCTTCCAACTTCTACTGTATAACGAGCAAATTGAATTTCCTTTCCCATTGAAAACTAACAAAATATTGATGATACGCGTCTAAGCTATTCGTCGTTATACAGAGTGACCAGGAGGAACTTTTGCAAAACTGTGCATCACGCTCATTTGCAAAACAAACTTAGAAGATCGCCCATCATTTCACGCTTGCTTTTCACCACATTGTACAGTTTTGCTCACCCCGCGAACCTCGTGGAAAAAGGAACAGATTTTTCGTTATTTCGAGTGCCATATTTGAATTTCTGAATGCCATTTCAATTATTTCGTCTTCTTCAGGATGATTTAACAAGTATCATTGTGTTCGTAGAAAACACTGCGAGTGTCAAGAAACATGTCTTTCTCGTACTAGTTCGAATTTGTGAAAAGGGAAAGTGTTTGTGTGGAAGGGCTGATGTTCAATTCGATTGACAGACAAAAGTCAGGAACTTGTATTCTTCTCTATTTTTCTTGTATTATTCGTAACTATTCAGAAGGGAAATTTCACTTAAATTGGCACGCAGAACAACCTCGCAATAGAAAATGAAAATTCCCCACCAGTCTTAACACCTATGTTGTTTCCTACAGGCAGCGTTTCCCAATTATTGGATTGGCAACTAAGTGATTGCGGATTTTTTCATTAGGCGGTAATAACAAAATCTGCAATCACTTAGTTGCTATTATATATCTGTATATTATTATTGTTACATGATATACTTTCTTTTTGTCTTTCTTTTACAAACACATTTTTTATGACAATGCATCTTTATATTTAGAAACGTGAACGTTAATCTGTCAAATGTTCTTTGTCTTAATGGATGAAAGTGGATCATACGTAACTCGATAAAATAACATGAAAGAAAAAGCACTGTGCATTCATTATTTGCTTGCAAAACTTTTAAAGAAACTTTTGGGACGACCAATTAATATTAATAATATTAACTTAATCGCAGATGAAAGAACATCGGGGCCTTCCCTTTGGAATTTTTGGGAAAATCCCTAATACTTTAGTCTAGACGTTTTATTATAGCTGTACTTCAATAATAAAACTTAGAAGCAGTCGTTTATGATTTAATCCGATTATGTTTGCCCGAGATTTGTGACAGTAGGCTTGGGCTCGAAGTGACATCTGGTCGTTAAACGTAGCCACGGTCACGGGATGGACGTTTTTATCTAACAGAGCATGGAGCAATTGTATAGTTCCCCTTAAAAATATAGTTGACCAGAGGGGTACAGAGGTACAGAGAAAAGCATCTGAGGAGTTCCACTTGGACTGAGGGAAGTAAGTTGAGTCCCACTTGGACTGTGGACAAATAAGTTCAGTTCCACTTGAATTGTGGGCAAGTAAGTTCAGTTCCACTTGAACTGTGGACAAGTAAGTTCAGTTTCACTTGGACTGTGGACAGGGGAGCTCAGTTCCACTTGAACTGTGGGCAAGTAAGTTCAGTTCTACTTGAACTGTGGCAACTAAGTTCAGTTCCACTTGGACTGTGGCAAGTAAGTTCAGTTCTACTTGAACTGTGGCAACTAAGTTCAGTTCCACTTGGACTGTGGACAGGGGAGCTCAGTTCCACTTGAACTGTGGGCAAGTAAGTTCAGTTCCATTTGGGTTTGGACAAGTAAGTTCAGTTCCACTTGGACTGCGGACAAATGAATTCAGTTCCACTTGAACTGAGGGAAGTAAGTTGAGTCCCACTTGGACTGTGGACAAGTAAGTTCAGTTTCACTTGGACTATGGATAAGTAAGTTGAGTTTCACTTGAACTGTGGGCAAGTAAGTTCAGTTCCATTTGGGCTTTGGACAAGTAAGTTGAGTCCCACTTGGACTGCGGACAAGTAAGTTCAGTTTCACTTGGACTGTGGACAGATGAGCTCAGTTCCATTTGAACTGTGGGCAAGTAAGTTCAGTTCCATTTGGGCTTTGGACAGGTAAGTTCAGTTCCACTTGGACTATGGACAAGTAAGTTCAGTTTCACTTGGACTGCGGACAAATAAGTTCAGTTCCACTTGAATTATGGGCAAGTAAGTTCAGTTCCACTTGAACTGTGTACAAGTAAGTTCAGTTCTACTTGAACTGTGGCAACTAAGTTCAGTTCCACTTGGACTGTGGACAAGCCACTTGGGCTTTGGAGAAGTAAGCGCATTTGCCATCCTGTTGACCGTGTATTCGTTATTGAACCTAAGATTATTGTCATTGGCATCTCGAGCATCTAATCGTCACGGTTACTTGTCAAATTCTGTAGTAATCATATTTGTACCATTAACTATCATCTATATTGTATAACAACAATGATTAATCCGAATGAAGATTCGTTAAACTCCCCTAACCGCAATGATAACTCGACATATACATTACACACATTACACAACATAAAATTTGCACAAGTTTCCTGAAGAATTAGAAGACTAAGAACCTGAAGAACTATTATCGATGTTGCACCGCTGAATGTACAGTTTCTCAAGTCCAATAGAGGAAATATGAAGGGAAGAAGACTTTGTCATTAGGCGGTAATTACATAATCCGCAATCACTTATTTGCCAAGCATATAGTTTCATAAAGTGAAAGGTTCACGGCACAGACATCGTAACTTAAGTACACAAACGGTGTTACACGGTTTCCCCATGATTCAAACATTCTATTATGGAAATATCCGAGAGATTTAAGCAGAAAGCGAACGGCCTCGAAACACAACCCCATTACCAGTAATCAGATGGACTTGATCCCCTGGGAATAGGAGCTTAGAAGGTTCAATTCTAGGCAGAAAGGTATTGGGATATACCGACACGCTACGTGAGCGTAATTGAAAGTTTCCTGCTGGGGGGAAGAGCATAAATGGCGTATACGCGCTGGCGTCGCGTTCTTCATTCGCAGTTTCGCTTCTTCGGCGAACTTGGCGAAACACACGGCAAAAGGGAAGACGAGAGCAGAGTAACTGGCTGAATGAAGCTTACCATACCGTGTTAAGCGTAAAAGTAGTGGATGTTCTCTTAGTTGAACGAGCGAAAGTGGGCTTTTTTATGGTTGGAATAGGTATACCGGTCTCTTTAGAAAGTACGAAAAACACTCAGCGCGAGCTGGAGAAAACTCGTTGGAAAATTCCTTTCGTGATCGGAACCACTGCTTCTCTGCTGTCCCGTTTTTTTAACAAATGCCTTTGAAACCTATCTAACAGACATCTCACGGTGGATATTCGTTTCGCTAATGCATTTGCAACGCGTTGTTTGCTGGGTCAACCTGCTCTCCAAGCTTGTGATTCCGATGGAGATGAATGGACGTAACGTTAATGTCGTTGATTAGAGCGACGGCAGAGTGTATCTCTCTTTAATTACGAATTTCAATGACCGAATTTTTATCCGAGCAATTTGGGAACATGTTTGGGCACATTCGTTTATACGAGTTTCTAATATTTTACATCGTAATAATAATTCAAGTAGTAAAATAATAACGAGAAGACTGAACATATTTATGAAAGCTGGTATTTTGACGAACATGAAAAAGTAAAACGTGAACGTGAAAGTAGCACTTGGACAGGGATTCGTTTTACCTGCTAAATATTGTAATTGTGCTAACGTTGAATATTTTACGTACGTTTGTCCATTAATACGTGTATCCTATGCAACTTTCGAGTCTTCGGAATTCCCATAAATCCATAAAAATGAATTTATTTAATTGTATTAACGAGTGTAGTAATTGAAGAAACTTTTGCAAATTGGAACACGGGAATATCGTAAAGTAGAACTAAGATAATTACGTTACAAGTGATACGAAGGAATATCAAATGATCTTTTCGTTTTTACACCACTGCGCCCCATATTTTTACCTGAGTTTCACGTTTAAAAGCGAATTTAACCAATGTTAACGATTGTTGGAATTGTAGCTGCTTGAAAGACGATATCAAAGGTAGCGAGACCAATCATCCTGATTAAGCGTTTACAGTATCGAAACGGCGATATATCAAGTGTACAACGATACATCAATGCAATTCAACGTTGTGGTTATCAATGGCAGACAATGTACCACATGAAAGAAAAGATTTTAACGCGGTATAATTAACAATGCTTTGTGTTCGGATATTGATGAAAACAACCAGTTTGGCCTATCGATTTCATAATGCAAGCAAAAACTGATAGATCATAGAATAGATAAATGAAACGTATTGGAAATTTGTCAGACTATAGGACTAGAAAACGAAACGTTATTTTCAGTTCAATGTATACATCAAGCGATATTAAAGTAATATTTTGTTACATATTCTGATTTTCTCGTCATGAAAAAAATTCCAAAAGTTTACGTTGTATTTATTTTTTGTGTTATATATTTCGCAAGAAAGTTTCATATAACAATATTCTGGCGTTTAATGATGTAATTATGTAATTTAAGATATTCTTCGATTTTCACGAAACTATGTCCCAATGTTTCGAGAAAAATTAGATTGTTCACCGGCTTGGCAACTAAGTGATTGCGGATTTTGTCATACCACCTAGTGACAAAATCCGCAATCACTTAGTTGCCAACTAACAATTTCAACTTTAACTTAAAGTAAATACAAATAATACAAATAAACTTAAAATAAATACAATGCAAACTTTAGGAATTTTTCTCATGACGGTCATTAAGTGGTATAACAAAATCCGTAATCACTTACTTGCTAAGCCAATAGAATTTTTTCGATAAATAGAACTATGCTTGCAAATTATGTTCGACTTATTTCCAAATTTCTGTGAATTATAATAATAATATTGTATTATTGTATTACCACGAAATTGTAGCGACCGCCAGAAGAAAAATCCATTTTAAAAGGGCACAAATACCCCCCTTAAATAATATTCAAATATTCGAGGAATTGAAACTACTTAATGAAAAAGATATTATCTCGATAAAATAATTCTGAACGATTTATACCCTGCAATCGGTAAGAAATGTTTGTAAAGGAAACAAGCTCACTTTTGCTTCTTCAATCTCTCGTTCTTACAATCTATACGAAGCTGCATCCACGTCCGGATGAGAGGTTGCAGGAGGAAAATTCTCAGATAAAAGTGCAGCTTCCGGAAGGAACGTATACACGTGTATTCCTGACGGAAGAGGTGGATTTTCTTGTTTCTTCGAAGTTTCCGTGGTATATACGGCAAGAAAGTTTCAACTGAGGATCGAAGCTTTCTCGCGTGTAACGGTAGAGAGGCAAGATCTTGCCGTTAAGATTCTTGAAAATTATCGAAATGTCGAAACCGCCATTTCGTGGCGACACACGTTCTCCGTGCAGCCAGCTGCCAAAACGAGCACGAACGGAGGAGAGACACGTATCTTGCGAGGATCCTTGCGAAGAACCAGGCGTGTGTAATAAACGCGAATCTTGACGCGAAACAGGTGTAAATGAGAATAGATGGAAGAAGGAAAGTGGGAAGGGCGGTAATAAAGGAAATGATGTTAACGGTAAATACGAAGAAGTATCAAATTGATAAAGGAAATTTCATAAATAACGAAAGTTAATGCGATGGTTGAAGATCGTGTTACGTGAAAAATAAACAAGAACATGCCAGCGAGTGGCTGAAAGAGTTCCCACGAGTATCGTTTTACGTACGAGGAGAAATAGGAATATACCGTCTAAGTAAGTAAGCCAAAAGAATGGCAAAAAAAGATTCTCATATTTCTTAGATACCAAGGAATGCGTGAGAAGGTTTTTACGCGACCAATATCCGATATCGATAACGGTGTTCTAACGGCGTGGTAGAAATCTGAAAACATCAGGAAAAGTAGCGATGACCGAGAAGGTGAAAGCGACGTGTGCTTCTCGTGGAGCCGTTGGAACACAGCGTCGTCGACAGTGAAACGAGAGAAACACGAGAATAAGTAACCATGAGAATACAACAGACGTGCGCGAAGTAGCTTAAAAGGTAACTCGACGAGGAGAGAAAAGAGCGGATAGAAAATTGACGAAAGAAAAAGTGGAAGGGGAAGAAAGGTGGAAAGGAAGAAGGACGGAGGACGTATCGAGAGAACGAATCTTCTCAGCTGGCATGGTTTGTTTTATACCATCTAACTCGTCTTCTGTTTCCACCAGGCTCGCTTCGCTATTGCTCGCACCATTGTCTTCAGGTTGGCTGCAGAGTGCGCCGCAAAAGGGTTTCCAAACACGCTCCGCCCCATGCAGTCACCATCTTTCCACGGCCTCGTTCGCTTCCTCTTAGCCGGCTCCACTCGCCGGAACAGATCCAAGATGAAAATAGGTTGAGCCTCGAGTGGACCAGGTAGCGCGGAACGGGCTTAAGGAGGTCGTAGGTCGCGAAGGGGCAATGAACACGAATGTAGGTGGCAGTGACGGTCTCGGCGATACTTCGTTATCGGATGGATCGAATGGAGAAAAAGTGTAGCAGGCCGGTTGTGTCCCGGTTGAAACGAGAACCGTCCGTCTATGTGGCGTCGTCGAAGGATATGAGTTACTGACCCGTGTATAAATGAACGTTATGAATTCACCGGCAGAGGGCATATTCATCCGTAAGTCTAGCCGTGGGCTCTTTCCTCTTTCGGGATCGAAGCATCGGCCGTACTGGCATACAGAGGAAATCGAGGATGAGTCTAAAGGCAGAGGGCAAAATAGAAGAAGTAAAGTGGAAACGACGGCGGCGCCCTGAAACGTTTGCCATCGCTGGAGAAAGAGGGAGACGCAGCGTTTCTATCTTGCCGTGAGATCGAGAGGAAATCTTCAGATCGTCGAAGACGAGGAAGATTGCCACCGTCTCGACGGGAAAGGATGACGACGAGGCCACGAGGGCGACGGAGTTGGAAAAGGAGTCACCCAACCCCAGCCGCAATTCTACATCGCCGATGAAACTGGCGCGATTTACTTCGCCGCTACCGTTGCCACGTATCTGTGAAATAATGGATAACGCTCCGAATCCTTTTCATATTCCTGCCGCCTCCTGCCTTCTTCCATTCGGCTGAATCCATGATTTCGCGAATAATGGAAGGTACTCGCTGTGTAGAGATTTCGATTATGATACCTCTGATAGACTGCAAGTTTGCTTCTTAGACATTAAAATGCTCCGGTGACCCGTGCTACGAGTTGCGCGTCCAACCACCAAATTCACTTTCGCGTAATTCTATACCGAATCTCGTTTCAGTGGATTATTTGCAGTTATAACTATAGCGTGAAGATTTTACAGAAGAACTCTGATGAAACAGAATCGTTCGCCCTTTTTAACTTTCGTAATACCTGCCATGTTGCAATGCAATACGAAAATTCTTGCTACTTTGAGACGTTTATATTATTCTTTCTCAGAAGGAAAACCTATATCTCTTTCCGGCTGTTCTACGTGTTGCAGCACATGTAACATTTCAGTCGATTCTCTGACGATTTCACGCAGATCCGTCAAGCAGATCCGAAGGATTTCAAGTCCAAACAAAAAGATATCAAGCCCTGCCTCATCCTTGCGGCCGTTACAACCATTTTCACATCAATCCTCCAATCAGTGTCGTCCAGATCGGATTCTACTTTCAAGCATCTGACGAGGAGTCTGCAAGTATAATCTAACGCGATGAGTTTCCGTGCAATCTGAAAGCGAACGCTCCCTTAACGGAAGCTAGAAGGATTCTCCAAAAGTACAGAATTACAAGGAGGAGACAAGAGGAGAGGGACGAGAGGAGAGACAAGTCGAGTGGCCATTCCACTCGGTAGGTTAAGGACACTGAAACGAAGATCTAAGGCAGCAGACCCGCGACAATAGAACCGTCAACCAATTGTTCAACTATCCGGGCCTCTCGCGATAGTTGGACAAGATCGATAGATGGCGTTCGTCGGAAGGAAATTTCATTGGAAAAACATTGCTCGTTTAAATAACGCCATTTCGATGTATCGAGACACCGACGATGGTAACAGCTTTCTGTGATAAAATTAATTCGTCGGCGAGATATACAGCGACCCTTGAAAACAAATTTAAATGTTACTAACGTACAAATCTCAAGAAGTTTTAAGTATTTTCATGGATAAGTCTCCTGTACAGAGTAAAAAAAGAAAAATAATAATAATAGAGACCTCGCAAAAGTGAATTACCGTTTCTAGCGGTTTGAAATTGAAACGAGTCAAGCTTTCAATTAGATAATTATAACTGTCGCCGTAAAAGACCAGCGAACGCTATTTATAGCTTATGGGACCTAATTTCACTCGAAATACGTAGAAATTTAAGACAGCGTTTGCATCACAATTTACTCTATAGCGGTTTCAATCTCGTTACACGTATTTTCAAGTGAAAGAGACGAAGCTATACAAAGTTTACAAAGTATCCTGTAACTGTTGTATCCGCAGTCATCCAGGGCTAATAAATTTAGTATTTTGAAACGCGATCCAGGACTTTGTTTCATAACTCCCTTACTTATACAGACGAAGAGATACGATGAAACGCCTAAACGGTGACTCATACATACGTAGCTCTCGGTTACACTCAAACTTATCGCGCGTATTAGCGCGTTAACGTCTTCGCCAATATCGTGCGACCGTTTAGTTCATTGTATCGCGATCGTTCGAAAGCGGATAGCAATGTACGTGTCAATCAATTCCCGGCGAAGTTAAATTGCGTAGCACACAATCGACGAGCAATCAGACGTCCCCCAAGAAGAATTCTTTCCGTCATACCTTATAGCAAACGTTCCTATAAGACTACATTATACCTCGAAATTATGCATTCGCCTCGATAAGATCCATCGCGTGAAATTTCAGCGATTGTGGAACCGAGTGTCTTCCTTTCTCTTCGATTCTCTCAAGCCCTGTCTCTCTGTCCCACTCACCTCTTTTCTCGTCCCCCAGTCTACCTACTAGTCTCCTCTTTCCTCCGTTCATCCTATAATCAGCCAACTGTCTCTCTATCTCCCTTTCCAGCGTATCAACAGCATGAACCACGCTTTATGCAAATTACCAAATCTCCGCATAATGTGCCTCGTAAGCCTGTCTACGGTTGTCTTAGCTCTTATGGCAAAATGGCGGCCAGACGTTTTACCTAACATGCCCTGTATAATTTAAACATTTCTTGCGCTTCTGATACTTCATACTCTTCAAACGTACACGTTTATACAACCAGGTATCTTTGTTTCGCACGGTAAATTCGCGAATGTAATTGTTCGCGCGTAAATGTTTCATCGTGTTAACGCGAACGAGAGACGACTGTGTCTGGGCACATTCCCAGACACAGTAATGTGAGTAATAAACACTCGAACGACGGTACATTGAAGAAATTTTAATTGAATAGTAGGAAGATTTTATCTTGTGTTATTGCTATGGCGAGATAGGCGATTATAACAATAAGAGAATCTTATTAATCGTGCTGATTTATATAGATTGGATTAGTGATCCTTAGTGAAGTATTTCGTAATGGATGTTTTCTAAATATTTATTTAAATTGCTGACACACGTCACGCTTTTAGTTTTATTCTATTATCAATTGCACACGAATGGTATATTTTGTTATGTTGCTGATATAAAAAAACTATACATACACCATCATTTGTAAGTATACGGATACATTAGCTAATTTATGAATACATGAATGTTAATAAAACGTATAAATTAACGAGAACCTGATAGTAAAAGTAATGGATTCAACAAATAATACAATTTTTAATCACTTTGTTTTAAAAATGAGTCAGAGTATATTAAAATTTAATGATTCATTCGATGTATCTATCGATTTTCATTAAAATTTTACTGCTAATTAAACGTTAGTGCTTGAATTAATAACGACGCCTTTTTATAAGTATAGGAGAATCTTCTCTGTGTAATTTGTCTACAGAGTCTGGCAAGAAAATGTGTTATTTCAAAACACTTTATAATAAACTTTGTAAAAATCACGCCATAACAATAAGATAATAATACAGACTATAATCATTATGTATCAACACATACTATTAATGTGATTGTGCAATTAAATTATATCTATCAGTAAATCAAAAATAATATTGCCTTGCTTATTACAGTAAGTAATCCAAGCATTTAATTGTAAGATATTCGGAAAGTTCATCTAACAAGCATACAATATGGCGCTTGGAAAGCGCCATTTACGTTCCTCTATGCAATTCTAGTGATTCAAGACGCCTATACAATTAACACGTTATGGAACGCTTTTGTAGGATATGCTAATCTCTAGAAACGATTTTTCGCGGTGAATTTATACACTAAACTGAGTTAGAAAATACAAAAGAACGAATATACGGAATTAAAACGACATTGAACGTAAATTAATTGGTTAGAAAGAGGCGCCTTGAAATGTATCAAAAATGGTGACTTACCCCGTTGAAACACCATGCAACGAAGTCGTGATGGACAACGGGCGTTCTGCTACAGCATAGGATTCCTTCTGCTCCCGTATTTTCTTCTTCTCTTTTTCTTGGTTTTGTAGTTACACTCGCGACACATTCATTCAGATGAACACAACAGATAAACGCAGAAAACGTTGAAAGTTATGTTGTGACCCGCGAATCGGTGGCGCTATACGACGGAAACAGGAACGGAAATAGCGCGGGTGCGACCGGTGCCCCGTGAAATACGAACTACACACAATAACGCACTAAAGTATTTCAATTATCAATGTTCTTTTACTTCGTCATAATATTTTTTACTACGAAATTAATATCAATTCTTTGAATAATAATAGTTAAATTTTACAGAGTCGTATATTGAATTTGAACATATATATATATAATATATATATGTATGGAATATGGTACGAAAAGAAATAAGTGCTAATAATGACAAAAAAAGTGCTTGATACGAGTTTCAAAAATGTCTGCCTTTCGATTAATAATTCCAATTAAGAAAGAAATATTTTCAATTGCGTCATTTCGAATATTACGCGATATACTTTATATAAGACTTACCTTATATAAGAAAAATTCTGCTTGTTAATTTGATATCGAAAGTTAATAACGTTGATATATTGATGATGATAACTGGAGAGTCTGAATATCCACAACTTCTGACGATAAAATTATGGAACGAAATTTTTCGATGTACGCGTTCCCGCGTCTCTCACAGAACTAAATATGGCGGCAGGAAATCGGCCAATTACAGAGCCGGAAAGATAGACGAATCCGGAAGGAGATTGCGACCTCTAGTTTGTAGTGGAACATTTCCGATCGTCGTTTCGCGAAACGGTGTTGCGTATAAGAAGTGCATAGTGAAATTCGTATTTCAGAGACGCATAAATAATCGATATCGACATGTTTCGTGCGAGAAATTAATATTTCGTCGCGACATAAACCGCGCATAAACGAATATGTATATTCGTCGAGAAACGATTTCGAGATACGCGAAAAGTATTTGCGAAAGTTCGAGAACAAACCGTTACTTCGCCATTATACGCATTATACGCTGATTGTAATAGACTGGTATTTACGTTTTATGGTGACTCAGTGCTTCAAACAATGGTCATCGTTGGAAAGAAGTCGTAATCATTGGGTTTATGTGAGTTATAACATTGATTTTATCTCTTTAATTCATAATTGATAGGATGAGATTATTTTGAGATCGATGAAACCATAGATTGTAAGCTAATGGAATCGTACCAGGCTATCTTACATTAGTAAAATTTTGCAAGTCATCAAAGTTTTCAATATTAATATATTCTCTGTTGTACAAGTTCAGTGATAAAACAAATGATGTTTTACTAATTGTAAGTTATTTGATTATTCTTCTTCTTATTATTATTTGAGGAAAAATTATTAGATCGTAAAAGGTAAATTATTGCGTAAGGGGTCCTATATGTAACGCTCGTGCGCCATTTTGAAAAATATTTAATCGTAATCGTGAGGGATGTTCCTGAAATATTGAATTTTTATTATTGTTCTTTGCAACTTAAATTTTGTCTACCATATTTAAAATGTACATAAAATTTAAGGTATATTAACAAGTAACAACTGTAAAATTGTTTCAGATGAGAATAATCATTTTAATCTCAACTTATCAATTGTGATTTAATACACAATAATTAAAAATTTTGTTAAATGATATTGTATACGTTTCTTTTTGATGACATTTAAATATATATTATACATATATATAATATAAATATATATTAATATTGTGTCTTGAATAACGTTAGTAATATGACGTTCCATGTTTCCTATATTTGTTAATATCTTCATTCCTTTCATTTCATGGACATATTTTCCGCTATTCAGTTCAGTTATCGTTAAATCCGTTAGAATTGACTATACACAGAGGTGATAGTGCACGCGAAAGGTATGTATCTGAAAAATAGCAAACAGATTACAATTCGCTCAATACTTTCACAAAATTTCCGAACTGTTAAACACAAAGTGCCAAAAAATTCGTTTGTACAACGACAAGCATGGCTTAGCGGATTTCCATTGGATTAAAATAGATTTTTAATTTCATTTGTAATTTAACATAGGCGTATCATTGGCGACGTTATATTTTTACAACGTTAGTTTCATAAACACGGGTATATAGAGGACAGTGTTGTCAATATAAACACAAAGAAAAAGTTTCCATGATGGCTACAAAAAACGTTTGACCGAGCGTTGTCGTTTAGGAAATCGAATTAAAACGTATGCGTATAAATATGGATCCGGTATCAATATGAGTTTGATGCTCTGTGTGCGCATTTTTAACGCTTTTAATGGATATTTCTCGATATAGATGCGAGATATTCCCGTATTTTCTCATGGCAAATTTCATCGATGGCAGGTTATAACGACAATGACAACTCGGTTTTTACTAATTTCGCTTTTTCTAATATTTACCTTATATCGCATATTATGCGAGAATCCTTTTTATAAATTATCTTTTTAACCTGATATTTAGCATCCTCCGATTGTGATTTTTATCGACCTTGTTCGACGATTATAAAGGCTATTCAAATTCTTTGTTGAATTTATAGTCTTTGAAAAAAAAAAAAATAATCGCAGAAGTGGAGATCGAATTATTTCCTTATTATTTTTAAACTTTTAACTGGGTAGTGCAACAGTCTTTTTTTTTTATAGTTTATATTTTTATATTATTGATTACGTAGAGGTAATCTGATTGCTAGCGTAGAGAAAATTGTAAGCGTCGGGTGAGGCGTGTATCGCGTGGGTTGCGTTCTCAATGCAACTTGTTTGCAGATGAATGCGGAGATACATCGCGATTTATCTCATGCCATAATTTCAATTGGCTCTCATTTCTCGGCATCGTTAATATCTCGTTGATGTAAAAGCGACTCGATGACAATAAAGACGTTCGACAGCCGTGAAATACAAAAGGTAGTCACGGGAATCTTCATCCACTTTGTAGAAAACGACCGATATTACGCGATAGGTCGATGGATTTTAATCCACTCTTGAAAATGCTGTGTACCGTTAATCGATCCGACGGAAATTACGTGTCCACTTTGGTACGCGGTACAACTTAAAAACTCGTGCGATTCCAGTCTGCAAATTGAATTCCAAAGTCGTGCTGCTCTATTGGTTAACTAACAGTGTCGATACTTGCGACAGGCAATACTGCAGCGACTGTTACGTAGTAAGAGAAATGGAACATGTTTGGAGGGAAAAACATTTGAAGCGAACAGACGCCGATTCTCCATTCCAGCTTGTAATTTCTCTATGGAGGAAATTGGTTTCATATAGAATTGTTGGTCTTAATTGTTGTTGTAATAGGAATATTTGCAAATTTATCGTTTCACGTGTACTCAAGCGTCTTTCGAGTTTCCTATCGTGCGGAATATTTCTAAAAGAATGAAACTTCTTCCACTCGATAAGTCTGTGTTCCATAATAATGATTCGTTAATGTACGAAATGAAAATTAGAATAATTGGCTTGGTAATAAACACGAAGAGAGTGTTTATTAAAAATTAAACTACATTTTCCTCCTTACGTTTTCTTTCATTATACTAAAGCAGCACTTAAGGACTTTGTAACGTTTAATGTTGTTAATTGAAAGTAAGACGAATTGCTTTAGAATTTAGAAGGCTGAGACCTCGTTCACCACTGTGATTGCTGCTGTGGCTAATTGCAACACTTACATCATCTTTGAAAGCGATTACGTACGTACGTAACTATCGGAGGACCTTAATCCAACTCTGGCCTGTATTCCTTCGAATTTGGATGAAATAATATTCGATTTTTGCGTGTTATAAATTATGTATTTATGTGGACATTCACGTCGATATTGCAGACGCATCAGTCATTCCTTTTATTACTAATGAAGTTACGTAATTCTTTAGAAATGAAAACTAGAAAGTAATAAAAGTATAGATATGCTTTTAGGAATAGGATCTTTTTCTAAATTAGATAGTAAATTATATGTGAAATTGACAAAAAGAAGGTATCTTCAAAAGTTACGCAATATTATTATGGAATGTAAGTATCTGTTGTTTCATGAAGAAAAGGGAAAATAAAATTTGTGTATTTAGGAAAATAATATCTTAGTATGCTAGAAATTCCCTGATTTCTTCAAACTTCCTAAAATTGTAAGATCCAGGTAAAAGAAGAGATGATAATAGAAAAAGTGTTCAATTTTTCAAATTTCCTTTCACAATCACAATGTTAAAGGGACGGAATTCGATACTGTAAATTAACTGAAAAAATTGCACATGAAATGTGTTGATACAATGTTGCTTTAATAGAGCAAAAGGTTGTACATTAAATAAATACGAAACAGTGTTTCTAGCTGTGACCAAAGAGAAGATACAATAGGATTTAGCTTTTTTCAAAATGTCACAGAGTTTCCAACAATATTTTTCTACAGTTCAGAATTTTAAGCTGTGTATTTCTCGAAAATCGTACTCTCTCGCAACAGTCGTTTTCTCTTCAAGTAGATCAACGTAATCGCAGATTTTTGAAAGTAAAGAAAACGAGAAAGGGCGCTTGTTGCTTTTTTTTGCTGTGAAACAAGACCCCCGATACGCGTATCGAAGTCCTCTTGAAATTCAACGGCACAAGTTGAAGAAGCCTCGAATCGTCAAGATTCTTTTTCCAGTTTCGCTAAATGTTCTCGATATCGTCGAGGAGATTATGTCGTCGAGTACGATAAAGCAGTATCAAGTGACTCAGCCTGTACAGTTAACTGACTCCAGATCAGATTGCGTAGCATTACAGAACTATTTTTGTTAGTCGATTTGCCAAAGTGAACAATCTAAATTCCAATCTAGTACGTCACGTGCTAACTTCTCCATTTACCACTCAACCCTCCCGATACCTTTCCGAGGAAATTCACTTTCGGGGATGCTGTAACTGTATTGCAATATTTACAAAAGGGAAGTTAAAAGATGAGACTAGCTTCGTACTAGAAATTATCTACATGTTTGGTGTACTAAAAAATTAGTAGGACTAAGCTAAACTAAGAAAGATAAGCTTTTCAGAAAGCCACTCTTGAAATAGGAGATTAGAAGTAGAAAACTATTGATTATATAGAGAAGCATTCAGCAGTGAGGAAAATTTTGTCTTTTACAATTTAGCTGATAATCTTTGGTTTTTAAGATTTTAGTAAAATATTGTCTGTGTGTACCAGTTGTTACTAAGGAAGGTATGGAAACAGCCATACTCTAAATGGTGACTCTAATTTGCATAGATTCGATGATAGCCACTTAGTAAGTGATAGTAAATGTTAGTAGAAAATATTCCCCATAGTAATGAAAATACGGTAGACTAGAATCGAAGTGCAATCTTCTCTTCCAAATAGTTATTAAATAAATAAATGCCATTAAACATTAATTAATTGTGCCTTGGCCCTTGTCTATGCCATCCAACAAGCGAATGGATCACTGGGTTTTCTTTGCAACGTTAATGCATAAGCTTCCCTTTTGCCCCAAGAAGCTTCTTTCTCAGCGCTTACGGCGTTTCCTTAAGGCACTCTTCGCATATTTGTATTTCCATAAGAAATTGGTACCTCAAACAACACTTTGTCCTAGCCAGCTTCTACAGTTTCTATGGAAAGTAAGTTGGTATTGGCAAAATCCGCAATCACTTGGTTGCCAACCCAATATTGTTCAATTCGACGCGAACTAATTAACGCGCAAAGAATTAACTGGCAGACTGTTTCGAAAGGAGGGAAAATTGAGGTCACGTTGCGTGGCGGAATAAAACGCGCGAATAATTTGACGAGACGCGAGCTTCTACACGTGGAAACCATAAAATGGTATTCAATGGAGCGGCGGGGAGTGCTGGCCGCGATATGGCGAGTGCATAGGGCGCTGGGAAAATACGAAATCTTGGCAGTGAAAGGGTTAAAAGCGTACTTAACCCGGAGGACATAAAGTTGTAAACGACGTTGGCATATGAAGCTGCAACCCGATTCGCGTGGAAGATATCGCCCGATATCGCTGCGACATGCAAACCCTAAACGTGTTTACAATGCATCAGTTTTATGATCGGAGTTACATTACCAGGCCGCCGACCATTTCCTTTAATGAACGTTGCGCGCTTTTATCATACGTCATTTGTCAAATCACACTTTTGCCCGGTGGCTTCGCCTCTCGGAAGCCGCCTACCCAGGCAATTTGTTTTCATTTCTGCTAACGATTCTGGCCGCCTCCATTCTCGCGGCCCACTTTTCATGCAGCCCAACGTGCGAATCCTTCGAAAGAGTGCAATCCTTTCTCAGCGATCGATATTTTGCCAGCCACTCGCTTCTTCCTTCGCGACTTGTTCGCCAGCAGGAACGTCCCGCCATGAATTTATCATACACATCGCTGTAAATTTCGGTTAAGTCGCGATGGATGAAGATAGATAATTCTGCGGCTGTAATATTGCCAATTATCGAGGAGAAGGTAGCGTAGATAAAATATGGACGAAATAATTGATGTTTCAACCGCGTCACTGTATGTCCAAATGTTGGCATTTACAGGGAAGTATCCGTATGTGGGCAAGTTCGTGCAATTAACTTGGCAATTTTTATTCTCATTGCTAGTTTGTAAAATACCTGCCCTGAAACGTCGGATAGTTAGCAAACGCGTGACTCAACGATTAGCAAATATTAGGTTGTCCGGAAAGTTTCTTTCGTTTCATAAGTGAAATAATAGACGCACAATGTTTTGTATTTTATATTATTTTACGGATTTATGTATGACGCGTTTTCTGCATTGTCAAACATAATTCAATAAAATAATATGAAACCAAAAATGTCGTGCATCTACTACTTTCTTGTAAAACGAAAGGAACTTCTCGGACAACCTAATATTTGACCGCTCTTAGGGATTTTTTTATTTTGAAATTTCGCTAGCACCGTAATGAATTCGAATGAATAATTAGGTTGATACAGTTTGGAAGCTACGAACGATGGAAGTTGAAAAATATCACGGATTATATCACGGATGGTAAGAAATAAAAATTCGACGATCAGACCAGCTCGACCGATGAAAACAAAGTTGCACAACTCTCGGGATTTCGTAAATATTTTTCAGTTGCATTTCGTTATCCGGAAAGTATCTTCGTTTGTAACTTTCAGATGTAGGTTACGGTGGTCCGGAACGGTATTCAATCAATTTGCTGCTGTACCAATTACGTAGCACTATTGAGAGTTTCATGACGCACCGATAGTGTACAGTTCTATTCAGTGTATCATCGATACATCATTACATTCCTGTTAAAGCTAGCTATAGTAGTCTCACGTCAGAACACGGCCTCTATACGTTCAGGATATTACAAATCGCAAGTTCTCTCTACAAAGTAGACATCTGTCTTGACCAAACTGCAATTAACGCAACTTTCAAACAACTATGGTTGGACGAATTTTTATATCACATAGCAAAGATACGATAGGTTCATTTAGGTTCATTTCCCCACTTTTACCTACCTTGCTGACTGAAAAGTAGAATTTTAATACGAAATATTTGAAAAACGGAATGAGTTAGACTTTAAGGTACAAGTCTCTCGAAAATAGGTGCTAAATCCACTGTGTTTGTTAAGAAGTGAAAAGGTATAATTAACATTGTCAGTATCCTTTAACTGATGCGAAGGATAACAGAAACACATATTTGTGTTAATTGTTGAAAACTATGCGATTGGACCAACATACTAGATTTTAACTCTTCTAGAAAAATCGTGTTACCTGACTTATTCTCTTTTTATTTGCGACCTTCAACACTTTGACTGTCACGTTGGACAAATACGACCGGCTATGGTTTCTCCTGTGACGCCATGGTGGTCATTGGTGACTCGAGTCCTTGAACTTCTTGCAATTGTAAAAATTGAATGAAAATTGACAGTTAGGACATTTTGAATATGACCGATAAATAGAAGATACTTTGAAATAAAATTTTGAACAGTTAAACATTTTTATTAGAATATTAATAAAAAAAAAAAGAGCAAATCTAACTATGCGCTCTGTGTTAAAACAATGTGGTGTCCTGAGCGAAACACGTGACTTCGGCGTGGCAGTCAAAGCGTTAAATTGTGTCAATCAAAATGGCAGTTGGCGAGTACGATCAGGGTAGAATTATAGATGAGAATAATTGGTGCTCTGTCAATTCAATCAAACAGATAGAAATAACATGAATCACACTAGAGAAACGTAGAAAGCTCGTCTGGCGTGCGGAGGATTCAATTTTCTCAGGATTCGGAAATTTAGATAGAAGGGAGGAGTACTTGGAATAATTCCACGCAGCAAGTGGCAGCAGTTTGGTGTCAGCTAGAAAATAGACGATGGGACGTGTAATATTATCGTTCCGAGACAAGTCACAACGGCGTGGTAGGCGACGAAGCGACGTATCGTTATTCCGGACTAGCGTAGATGCATCTGACGCAATGCAGTTGTACCTATGCACTGTATGCACATACATAGATAGGTGTGGCGCATTGTTTTCAGATTTTCCCCTGCCACGCCATTTTCGTCTTTACTTCGTCTTATACATCGCTGCCTGTACTTTACTACACGATTTTCCTCTCTGCTCCCGATATTTTTACCATTTCGCTCTATAGCATACTTTTTACAGCTGCCTAGTTATACATCGATTCTCTATATTTTTCTATTTTACCAACGTATTTGTTTCACACTCGCTTCAGTGCGTTTTGCAGTAAGCGAAAACTTTCACGTAGATTGTCTGCTTTCGTTCATGGTATCTTCTCAGAAAGGAAAGTCAACTATGTGAACGACGTGGGTGTCGCAGATGTCTTTGATTTTCCAGGATTAGGGTTAGCACTGTGACTGCCACGTTGGTCATGTATGACCCGGACACGGTTTCCTCTGCGACGCCACGGCGGGTCATTGGTGACCGGAGAGCCTCGACTTCTTACGATTGTAAAAATTCTATGGAAATTGACAGTTAGGGTATTTTGAATATAACCGATAAATAGAAGATACTTTGAAAGAAAAAGTGCCCCATTCAGCAATTAAACATTTTTATTAGAACAATAATAAAAAAAAAGGAGAACAGATGTTGCATCAACGGCGCACTGTGTTAAAACACTCTAAACAAAAACGTGGCCCATCGATGCAATCTGCACCGTAGGTGGTCGCCTCTTTGGTCCGATTCTTAGCAATTTTTCATCCTGACTGTTTAACATCTTTTTTATAACACTCTCCGCAAAATTTTCGTGCCAGCCACGCTTGCCCTTCTTTCTTCTGTATTTCGTACGGCAATCA
Organism: Bombus haemorrhoidalis; assembly: GCA_014825975.1. Taxonomy (NCBI): domain Eukaryota; kingdom Metazoa; phylum Arthropoda; class Insecta; order Hymenoptera; family Apidae; genus Bombus; species Bombus haemorrhoidalis. The sequence goes on from CM026177.1 coordinate 2,132,065, forward strand.
TTATCGAATAAGTATATTTGACGGTCTGGTGAATGGCACTGTGTAAGGTGCACTGCGAGTGCCATTCTAAAATCTGGTACCTTGATTTTTGTTTCTGTTGCTTCTTTATAGAGTATCATCGCGTTTGAAATTGATGTATGTAACAGTAGCTCTGAAGCTAATTTTGTATACCGCTTGAGGGTTCTTCTATGTGGCGTAGATTATGCTATCATTTGATCTGATAAATCTACAGCACATTTTCCTCCGTTGTAATCTACCACTATCATTGCTTTATCGCAAACGTAATTTTTGCTACCATTTCAGCCGAATGTTTCGTCGAAATGAGAAAAATAATCAAAATACTGTTTACTAGTATCTTCTACACGCTTCAACAATATATTCTGCACGTTTTGTTTACGACGAAATAACAAATGCGAATGGTTTGTTGAAATAAACGAAGCCTTCTTACAATATGTCGCTATCAACCGTTACCAAGGCGCCACGATGGTCATCCTGACCGCCAATAATGGTCCATTGGGGAAGAATGTTGTCTTACATCACCAATTTATTATTTTGCCATTATGTGCTTTGAATAATAAAAATACTCCCATGGCGTCCTGAGTGAAACACGTGATTTCGACATGGCAGCCAAGGTGTTAATTTGGCTAATTATTTTTGTCTAGCAAATCTGTAATCTGTTTCATTTGAGAGAACATGTTACTATAACATGACAGAATTGGAATTGTAGTTTAATATCTAGTGGCGTTGTTTCCGGTATTAATTATCCTGTATGAAGCAAATTTTCTGTGCATTTAATTACCATGTATCGTTACCCATTAACTAATTCCGTTCTATTTACTATTTGTGACTATGATAATTTCCAATCGAACCATTCCAGTGCTGCTATTCGTATTATTAGGGAAATGTTCTCTCTCGTTGAACCAGAATTTACCAGTAATTTCATTAATGAACTAACGAAGGCAGCTGTTAACGTTACATCGATTGACTGACATTGTCATTACATCGTTAAAAAAAAAAAAACTCTAATATCGTTAGATCTTTTCTCGTTTAATTAAAATCATTAGTAACAGATAAAGTTACAAATATCAGACTCTAAATGTAATAAGAAACGACAAGCGACGATAACCCGAATCAGAGCTGGACAAACTATCACGTTCGCATGTTCTCCTTAACAATAACCTACCCCGTATGATATACCAATAACTATCAATGAAACGACGCTGGAAGCAAGAAGAAAATGAAACAACTATAACCTCGACGCCATAGCAAGGTATTAGGTTGTCCGAAAAGTTTCTTTTGTTACATAAGGTGATAATAGATGAACAACAATTTCTGTTGTATATTATTTTATTAAATTAGATATGATCCATTTCGTTCTATTTCTATTATTAAGTTCGTTCAACGAGACTGGAAAAGGACTAATGAAACTGAACATAGTAATGGAGAAGGGAAGGGCAATACAAGACTGGGAGGAACGATAATAAGGGAGTACAGCAAGGAGGCAAAAGCCCAAAAATTGTAACAGTAGATACATAAGAAAAGAGTTTAGATATAGACAAGAAAAAGAGTTTGGAGTTTAGTTGGACAGATATAAGAGAGAAGGTAGTAAGCTGATAACAGCATAGGACTGAGAAAATGTAAAAAGTGTGATAGGTAAACGAGATGTAAAGGCGAAAACTCGTCCAAAGCCGAAAGGCACGGACTAAGTAAAAATAAATAAATAAAAAATAATAGGAATATCATGTTCGTTCAACAAATACGTTGCTAGCTTGCTGCAATATTATTGGAATTCTCGATGATGTACGAGCCGAATCTTCTGGTTCTAACTTACCCATAACGTTTAATTAATTCAGTCAATAGTCCCTGATAACGCTCGATATTGCTTTGGCTGTTACCGATAAATAAGAAAAAAGAAAAAAAGCAGCGAACGTTCCACTTAATCAGGTAATTATCAGAGATTAAGATTTCCATCAGGCTAACGATAATATCACGTAAGATGGCGCATGATATTTCGCGTAACGCTGCAACGTCCAATTGCCGTGTAACACAGGCGTAGGGTAATTTGCATGCTGTATAACACGTTGCAGCGTCACGGGTAAGCTATCATTTGCCGGTGTTCCGCAAATCTTGCTCATTTTCGGCCGCATAATCACTCATTGAACAATCCTATGGCCAAGCCGGGCCAAGTTCAGTAATAGGCTCGTAAGACGAACACACAGGACGATACTGTTCGCATTGGCCACGTTGTGTGCGCCCCGTGTTACATTCAATCCCGTACGCTCGGAATTGCTATTCGCAAACAACGCGTGGTTTCTGCATACATGCATCGAATGTGTGGTTAATTACGATCGCGTGGCCCTGTGTGTCCGTGCACCTACGTGTTCGTTTATGTCAGTTTACGTATGCGCGTGTGTCTGTGCCGGCGAACGAACTCGCTCGAGTCTGTCTGAGCTTCGTGCACGTCGCCGCGTTATCGACACTGCATTAATTGGATTCCAGTAATTTGATTACATAAGAAAGACGTCTGAATACCCACAAATTCATGTTGCGAAGCTTCTTTCTTCGGCCTGGCGCGAATCGCGAGGCAAACGCAACCTATCGTGCTCGTTCGTCTACGTACAACCTTTGAAATCTGATCCCCACACGACTTCCACGTACACACGCGACAGTATTCGACTTGTTTACATTGGATTGGCAACTAAGTGGTTGTGGGTTCCGTCATTGGGTGGTATTGACAAAACCCGCGATCATTTAGTTGCCAAGCAAATATATTACGAACGACTGAAATAAGACGGTAGATCGCGTTCTGTGTTTCAAAAGGCTCGTCGTTACACTTACCCTTGGCGATTTGCGCTTGATATTCTCGACGCACGGAAATCCACCACACTGAAACACCAAAGACAGGCGTACGTTAATACCTGAAGATGAATCGAATAATAGGTTCTTTTTATCGAGCCTTAGAATTAGTTTGTTTGTAAAATACATTGGGCTGATACAACCGTTCCTAGAGACGTATGCAAAACATTAAGAAATTCCCGATACCTTGAGCAATTTTTTGGAAAATGTGCGAGGAAATTGTGACTAAGAAAACCGTGTTCGTTCGTTAGTTCGTAATTTGAAGAATTTTGCAAGAGATATACGTCTCATTATCAGCTTCGTTATCCTGATTATTCGGCATTAATTAAGAAGAGAATTCTGTATACATGTATATTACTGTTTACATAATAAAAAATGCAATTGCAATATAATATACAAAAATACAAAAATATATAAATAATACAGAAGCATTGTTTAAAAATTTCTAGAGACAAGGGAAACGTTGTTCCCTTAGGTTTGCTCTTGGCTATATATCTGATGTTCTTTGTGTTTTCACATAAGTATTCTTGGGCTCGAGTATTTTCCATAAACTAAAAGCAATAACATGAAACATAGATATAAAGTTCTTACATTCACCAAAAAATGGAATATAATTCTATTTTGACATTTGATCTTTAATGGATGTTATATAAAACCTTGTTATAACAATACGTTATCTGTTTACATCGGCCTAACGAGCTGACGATCCAAAGATCTGCACAGGATCACACAGACGAAATATTTCAAGCATGGCAACTTTCCTTGCAATAGAATTCAAAGATGGATTTCCTTGCGCGAGTCCACGGAATTTCTCGTGTCAATGCCACCGTCGTATTTTGTATCACGCTATAGCTGTTACCCTACAAAGATATACGATCTCATGAAAAAAGATTATCCCACGATCTTCCACGCTTCGCATCTTGAGTTAGAAAGAGGGATATCTTCAAAGAGCTTACAATGCGATTTTGCCGAATCCTTTTTCACCCCCAACAGTTTTCGTTCCTTCGTCTCATCGTCCCATAGCTGTCTGATATGTCGCGCCTAGTGCGCGCGATAAGATAAGCCGTGCACTTCCAAGTAGAATTGTTTGATCGGGAAAATAAACTGTTACAAGAGCCTAACTTGTTTCGCTATTTCGCTAATTAATCGTTTATTCGTTTCTTTCCTTAAGATTTAAAATTCTTTTCTTGCGACGAGTTATCGCTTATTGATAACTCTCTTAATGATACTCGTTAATTGCGTGACATTACTATAGATGTTCCTGTTGTTAGCTTTGTATCATTCCTGGTATTCCAGAGACATGTCAGTTATTCATTTTCAACTGAATTAAAAGATAGAAATTTTATTCCTTGAAATTAGGATTCTCATGAGTTTGCCAGAAAGATCGTCGATTTTCAGCCAAGTATTCGCTATTGCGAGTAGGCAGATATTCAAACACGCACAAACTCTCACCAACTAGGTACAAACTCTTTGGAAGCAGGATCCGCAGATGGCAATCGATGGCACGTAAACGGCAGTCGCGCACTCCGCCAGAATTTTCGATTATGCTACCTCTGAATTTGTAGGGAGAGACTTGATGGTCTCAGAAAAAACCAGTCACGTTCGTTCATTTACTCAGCCATTTAACGCTACAACTAAGACGAAGCTGACAAAAAGACTGGTTTATAAAAAAATACGTAATAATAAAATATTTGTATATTCATTGATTTATTATTTTCTAACGAAAGCAATTCCACGTTATGTAGTACATTTTTCCTATTGTTAATGATCCTTAAACAGTTGACGCATTTATAAAATTGTAAAACCAGTCATTTGTACTGTTGTGCTAGTTCCAGTGTTAATGCGACAGAAATCTCGGATTTGGACCATTTGACAATTACCCGGCGACTGACTGAAACCGATCATCAACGGTTCCATGTCGGCGAATGTTTAAATTATCGGCGCTCGGGCCGCCACGAATCCTGACACGGGTCCTCGAGAGAGGTTTCCACGTTTTATCGCCTGCACCTTGGACGATCGACTCACGAGCGCTCGTATAATCGGAAGATTCTTTTTATAACGCGGCCATTACAAAAGTATGTGGCTTATACATATAATACCGCAAGCTATGGTACAGAGATCGAAGTACGCCACAAAGACGAAGGCTACAATAGCTGGCTATAAAGCAGGCCAAGTGTTAAGCTTATCAAAAATTGTATACACCGTATCCTTTTACGGTGTACGTATACGATCGCATTCGCTTTTTCAAAAGCAGATTCAAAGCTGGGCTAGCGGAGCGTTACATCGATGATGTAACGGTGAAAGGGCCAAGGTAACAGGCTTCTGAGGATGTAATCCGCGCACAGCCAATTTCATGGTTGCCGTGAAAGGATTATTTAAAATAACAGCGTCCTACCGCGCAGCTTATCAGAAACTTTCATCCTTGTACGACCGATTTCATTCCGTCGTAAAAAATGTTCAATTCCAATTTTCCCCCTTTGAGCGGACGGATTTCGGCCAATCCGCTTACAACATCCGCCAGCCCTTTTTGTTTTCGAAATTCAACCGTCGCGGCAATCGCGAAACCCCCGTAGACGAAGGATGGTGCTTGGACGAATTCCATCGCCGGAGTCAAACGCCGGATTAAGGTCAACCGGACAAATAGTCTGCGTAGAAATTTAGGGGAATCGATATGAACCGGGCTATCAACGCTATGTCTTGTCTTCTGAGCGATGTTAATCGTATCTCAACTTTTCCAATTTCATCCTGACCAAATATAGCCGCGTATGTAAGCATTGTCCCAAGTTCCACGTTACACACGTAGGTACGTTGAATTGCTGCTCGTCCGAGACAATTTTATCCGGATGATTATCGCACGCGGCAATGGCTGTTCTTGTTCACTTCGTTTTTCCTCGATGGGCTCCCCTTTCGATGAAATAGTCGCCATTTGTTTGCCAATTTGTAACGCTGTTCTTGTTACTGGCTTACTGTTACTGAGTTGTTCCAAAAGTGTCTTTCGTCATCTGCACGCAGCTGCTTTATCCAATGCAATGTTTAAACAAGCGTGAGACCTAATCTGTGGTCTTCATCATCAGTCATTGTCTATTATTTCCTTATGAGACGAAAGAAACTTTTCGGATATTCTGATACATATTTGTGGACTATTCGTGCTGAACGATAGATGGCTGAAATTTTCAGACGAATTTATAAATCGCTGCGTAGATTTCTTCAGAACAGATGGGATATCTCACGAGTCTCAAGTTACATCGCGCGCGAGTTTGGATACAAGTCGATTCGTGAGACGAACAAAAAACGCTGGTAGATTTGTTTGACATGCTTGTCAACATGTTTTATCTTCGTTCTGCACGAAACAAGGTTTAGTTAGAAATGTAGAAAAACTGAGAAAGAGTCAAGGACCGTAATATTCTTACTTGTTCGAATTCTGAGAATATTAATGGTACATTTAAAAGGCGAGACTTTTACCATAAAGCTGGATGTATGAATCCTTTGTTTTTGTCTTAAGATCTGATAATCTTTATCCATAATCGCAAAGTTTCAAAGCAGGTAATAATTGAAGGCGAAAGTTTTAACAAGTTGCTAGCAATTTCTGGGTTTAATCTCGTTTTTCGTAAGGAGTACATCGAACGCAGTAATGGAAAATCTTCTGTTTAATGATTTTCTTTATGCAAATACTTTCTGTGGGCCGATTTTAACCGATTGCCTGATCTTAGATTTCGAATAATTAAATTCGATATTTAACAAGCGATACGTAGTGGATCAATTACTTTTCCATGTTATTTTCTTCCTTTTCTCTCGTCCCTTCCCTTTTCTTTTTCGTTTCCGCGTCTTTCTCATTTCTGCTTCCTCTGCCCCTATTCTTCCACCGTTTTATTTCCCCACGTTTCTTCCTTTGTCCCTCTCTGTCATTTTTCTTTTTCCGTCTCATTCTGTCTTCCCCTTTGTCTCTATTCCTTCCTCTCATTACAAATTCATCTCTTCCTTTGAGACACTTTAACTTTCCTGCGTTTAAAAAGTTTCGCAATTTTGAGAAGGGAAACGAACCACTGTAAAATCGAAACGGGAAAGTTTCCACTTTAACAGCAACTTCTTTATATTTATCTGAATAATAGAAAATTAAAGAAGAAAGTGGCACATGTTCAAATGGTAACAGCACCGCTATTCGACCCAATGAAAATATTATTTTATTCCACTTTCTCGCAGTTTCTCCATGTGAAACAAAAGCGGCACGCTTTTTTAAGTATTTCAAATACATGTAGCGTCGTTTCGTTCGTATCCAAATTCGTGTACAATGTAACAACTTGTATTGGGTTGTCCGAAAAGTTTCTTTCGTTCGATAATAAATAGATGCACAACAATTTCTGTTTTATATTATTTTATTAAATTAGATACGATCCATTTCGTTATGTTTCTATAATTACGTCCCTGAATAATTCAATAAACTAATATAAAACGAAGAACTTTGTGCATCTATTATTTCCTTATAAAACGAAAGAAACTTTTCGGACAACCCAACGCTCGTGTCGTCGTATCGTATCCATTGTCGCTGAGAAAATTACACAGCCGAATTATAAATTAAACAGCGTCCTATCGTCCAGCGCGGATGATTTATGAATACGCGGCACAATATGCTGGTTTTACGCGAAGCGCAGCTTCTGAGAGGAGAATCGACGACGTAAAAGAGGATTGCAGGACGAACGTGGTAATCCCGCCCACACGTAATTCGATATTTACGACTGATCTTTATTATCCTGAAAAAGAGAAGGTGGCATGTGCTAAGCGTGCTTTCTAAAAGGACATATCCGATAACTGTGCCAAATTCTAGCTATTTCGGCAGCAAAGTACTCGTCCGTAGATCATCGACTTTTCATAGTAATCGTAATTCGTAAAATTTTGTTTGCTTTGGTCGAACACAGGTTTAGTGTCTAGCAGGACAATAAAACGTGTAATGCTAATAGCAATATCGTCCAACTTAACTGCATTACGACGCTATGTAAAGCACAGGAATTCATTAGTAGCCGTTATTACCAGTATCGTTAGCAGGAAACAGGAAATTTAGTGGAATTCAATTGACCTGTGATTAAAACTTTCGCCGATAAATCTTGCGCGCTTCTGGCTTTTTCAATTTCACCAATGTTTCCATTTTCCGGCTCTCGGAGGCTAAGATTATTCCAGCAGCCGTAAAATTGTAATTATCGCTTCAGATTGAAACGTTAATTCCACGATACATTAAAAACACTAAACGTTAAAGTCGCATAAAGATATCAGCATCATCACCTTGGTCGACGATTGCGCGATTTTATTTGCTACTCGTCCGTAGAAAAGTTAGCATAACCGAACAAGTATTCAACGTGCAAAACACGTGTTTTAATGGGACGGTCAGTTGATTCAGCGGATGAAGAGAGACAGACGTTCCGTTTTCGTATTAAAGCTGCCGAGAAACGCATTCAATTAAATAACAGATGACGGATCTTGTCGCCTGGTCGCTGCATTTACAAGCAATTTAGAACCGTTGTCTCGAGTATAACTTGACTGATACGGAAACGCTTGAACGTTGTTGACTTGAAATGTGGAGGATTTGCGAAACGTGACCCGTAGTTCGATGAGAAGATCACCGACCCTAGTCACTGGAAGCTAGGAACAGCGGAACTAAATTTTAATTAAGATCAAGCCCGGGATCTGTAGGCTTCTTAATACCAGCGCTTCTAATTGTTCCAACCTTTCTGTTTCAACGAACAAAACTTATTTTGCGAAGTCGTCATCCTCGTCTTCCAGCTCACGCCACGTAGCAGCATGTCGTAGCTATTTGTTGTTTGGCAACTAAGTGACTGCGGATTTTGTCATTAGCTGGTATTGACAAAATCCGCAGTCACTTAGTTGCCAACGAAGTTGGTCGACGTTGACCGCTTCCCGCAACGAGTTTCCTCAGCGGATGTTGGAAAGACGTTGCATTTGAGGTTGCAACGAGTCTAGTACTTATAAATCGGCGCGTATACGTGTTTAAGTGCTTTCCATCGCACTCCAGAAGGTGGAGATGCACGGCACTTGGAGCGAATCGCATATTTCGAATGGCAGGAAATTCGTGGCTCACGAACACGCTTTGATACTTGTGGTTCATGGGCCGGTGGACGTCGAAGCTGGAAATTGCGACGTTTCGAAAGGTCCCGCAGTCCTCCGCATTTCGATTATTAAGTTTACGTTTCGACAGAGTGGCGAACGTGCAATTTTGCGCCGCCGCAGCTTGCTGAGCAACAGTTCTCACAAACATCTCCGCGACAAAATAGGATGAAAAATAGCCTACAGCCTTTTAACGGATTACAGTGGCCCGCGAAAGTATCCGCTGAGACATGTCGTTGCTTAAATTAACAACGACACCAGTTGACCAGTTACAGTTATTTTAAAATGCAAAATACGAAGCTCCACTGATGATCTCGATCACTCTGACTGTGTCTAGAGAACATGGTCATCGGTTTATTGAACTTGTTTGAACTTGTCGCCAGTTGTCGGCTGCTGCACGCAGCAGCGAAATTGCTTCGTCCAGAGTTTGTCTCTTCATCCTGTGCGTTAATCCTCCGTGGCAAACAACTACGTGAGACATCTTCGAATCTAAACGTCCTAAGACGTATATAGATACCAAGTACAGGTATCTTGGTTATTCGTATTACTGACACGGTCTTTGAGGATGGAGAACATGGACAAGTGGAAGAAATGCGTACAGAAGGAAACGTAAGGAAGATTTTGTCTGACTTCCTCGTTCGGTTAATCCGTCGACTATGAGCCCTTCGCGATAGAACAGTTTTTCGATGCAGGAAATTAGCAACTCTTTCGGCAGAACAGGCTTCTCTGGTAAGAAGTCGATGAGATTTTTCAACAATTAGCGTAAATAGTATTAATAGGTTGTAATTTGAAGGAATTATTGTCGGTTTCAAGAAACATACAAGAAAGCACAGTTTTTCCATTAATTTTTTCATTTCGTATAACACAATTTTGTGTGTTTGTGTGATGTGTCGTATACAAAACATTGAAAGGTTCTGTTACGATCACTTTGAAAATAAATCAACTTTGCAAATAAATCTACACCGTGTGCGATAAGTGTGAAAGACGATCCCACTGAATAAAATAAACAACTTGAGTCATCTTGGCGAAATGTATATTTGTATCAAATATCGCGCGACTCTTCTAGTGTTTGTTTCAAGATTCGTTCGAAACTTTGCGATAACCGAAGGTTTTTGCAAGTGTTCGGTTACCCACGCGAGCCATTGTGCATGAGTCATTCTCTGATTTACGATAGCGCTGCAGTTTATGGAACGTGGTTGTATGAAAAAAAAGCGCAGGAAATGAGCAACGAGGGTTTGTAAAACCCTAGGAGAGTGAGCTGTTTCCCAAGGATGCACATATTCTTCTGGAAACATGAATATCTTGAAGCTTGCGCGGTGTTCGAGAAAATTTATGGTTCACGTGGCCGCTTAATATTTATGATTTGTTGTCGACGATGAGGTAGTCGGTGGTGGAGAAAATTGTTTCGATTGAGAAGCACACGTACCGTGAAAATCTGGAAAATATCTCCTTTGGTAATCGTATCTTGGCGCAGAAATTAATTTCCTGTTTAACTACTAAACATAACGAGGAATATATAAACACTGAGAATATATAAATATTATTAAAATTATAAATACAGTGACAGCTGCATGTACTCGATAGAAAAAATTCCTAAAATTCTGCCTTTTATTTCCTATGAATCCTACAAGCTATCCCCGAAAAATCAGAATTATTATTATTTAATTCTGAGCTTGCTTGAACTTCCCTTGAACAACGTGGACTTGTATCCCACTTTTATGATTTATTTTGGAAACATTAAATTATCGCCTTGGCTGTCCAGATATCTTGGATTTAGTTCGATTGAACGTTCAGAAACCTCAAGCGTTGTTCTATATATCTGCTTGCCAAACTAACGTTTGCTAACAGTTGGTTTAACAATATTTGTAGCCAGGCCAAACCCATCAACTTCATTTTTTCGACTGTTATTTTCCCTCATTTTTAAACCATACGATATCTTCGTTGCGTGATCTCCCTTATCTCTTTGTTGGCCTCCTGTGTGTATTATATTCACTCGTTTCTTATCGTCTTAATCTTCTCGAAGAGTTGCCTGTTAATCAGTTAAATAAATAATTTCCTACGAGCAAACATACATGTAACTTGTGCGTAAATTAATGTAAAATTCAGTAGCGTGCGAATGTTATCTTATTTCTTCGTTTATTTTATTAATTGCTGTAAAATATCGTTTACTCGAAATATTTCCCAGTTCTCAGCATCCTATTTCTCTTCTTCTTAGTATCTTAAAATCCTGCTCGTTGAGCCTAAAGCACACGAGATGCTGTCGTTTCTCCGTTATCACGTTACAAACTAATGGTGTCTCGTGACGGTTCCGTGGAAAATTGCTGATTGAATTTTAAGATGTGGAAGCTCGAGCGATCCGCCTAACCTTTGCCACACTGTGTGATGAAAGCGAATGTTACTGGTCGAAATTCAGGGACCCTTGTACAAGCATCAGGTGCGAAGCTTTGTCGTAAAACGCGAGCTTGCAAGCGAGGCGGGCCAAGCACGAAGGAAAATACATTTTCTCGCGACTTGGTTCGGATTATCCGATTGGGAGGATCGGTCGTAACCAGTGAACAAACAAGAGATCGGCAGACAGGTAGGAGGTGACTCGATAAAAGGAATCGCGCGGAAAACGTATAAAGGACAAGGGTGGAAGAAAGAAATAGCATCTCGACTGCTCCAAGTGGCGAGAGTAGACGAAGACGTATCGATTATCTCGCTCGACTTTGCGCAAACGAGACCGCAGCGGCGCGAAAGTACGATCGAAGATAAAGCCACGTTCCACCCTCTGGCTAAGGTTGCCGAAGAAGGAAAAGGACGAAGATAGGGGATGGTTCGAGTCTCCCTGGCGGACCTCCTACCCTTCTGAGGATAAAACTCAAGGGACGACTTAATCATCGATGGGCAAGGCCTTTCTTCTCGATCCAACAAAAGCGAGTAAGGAACTTGTCTAACGATGGCGAATCCTTCGAGAGAAGAAGACAAGAAGAAGAGCAGCGGATAACCGGTTGTTCGTTAGCCGAAAAATTTCCTGCACGCTGATTTCCAGCTACTCCCGTGGCTCGAGTATCCAACAAACGTCCATCCTCTACATCTGTTTGTTCATTTACAGGATAAAGCTTTTGATGTAACGCGTGAGGTCAGCATGTGGCGGTAGAGACACGCCAAACAGCACGTAAAAGCGGCATTCCTCGTGAAAAAATGAGAAGAAAATGTGGAATGAAATTTGTTCACTTGTGAGAATTCGTTAGGATCGATCACAGTCTCGTCTGCGATTTTTGATCGCGCGATATGGGAAGCTTTCACGCCCATAAGCCACGCGTATTATACGAAACATTTTGGAATTTCATCGGGGACGTGTCACGCACCTTCCACTTCTCATATGCTTTTCAATTTTCAGTGAGATCAGACGATATCGATCGTAGCGTTAAAAGATCGAAGATACCGACCGCGTTCGTTGTACGTTTTCACGGCTGAATCACGAAGACAACGCAACAAGTTAATCAAACGTCAGGGAATAATTCACCGTGTCCGCCAACTATCTATCATTTGCGGGCGAATGAAACGGATGATGTGTAACTACTTGGCTGCTCAGCTGACCAAATTGTAAGTTTCGCCAGATTCGAAGTAACAAGAATGTCAGACGTGCGTGCTACATCCCACGTCTCCGAAATGAAACCTGTAAAATTAAAAGTAGCATCGATACCGAGACACCACCCTGTACATACACGCGACTATAAGCTAGCGAAGGGATATTTCGGAATTTACAGCTGTGATAGCTGGCGGACGACCGGTTTTGCACACATCTTCGTAGCAAGCAACGTCGATATCAGCATCGCTCCTCATTTTTCCCCCGCCGCCTTTCTCACGTCGAATTACGCGATCGAGTAGCGAGAGAGAGCTCCGGGCACCGAATTTATCGAATTTCTCCAGGGACCCCAGCCACCGGAGGAGCTGCTTTAACGTTCCAGATTCTCCACGGCTGCTGGCTACACGACGTCGCAGCACGCCGTCATCCTCGTCGCCTAACGATAGCAAGAACAAGAAGAGAAAGAGGAGGCTGAACCAGCCGGGACAAGTTGAGCGTATAAGTGAAATACATAAAAGTACAACAAGCCAGCTATGTCAGGTCCAGAAGATGACTGTAGGTGGGGTGCGCGCGTTATATATCGGACAACGAGAGAAATCAATGGTTTATAAATAATCGCAGCGTAGCTGGTGTCGGGATCTCTCACTCTCTTTCTCTCTCTCTCTCTCTCTTTCTCTCGCCTTCCGTTTTATTCCCGAAGCTACGGTATTAAATTCCTATTATGTCGGTGCTGAGTGGAAGCCAGCTTGCCAGAGGCAAGAAGGTGGATAGAGACTCGAGTTAAGGGTGTAAGAAACGAAAGGCCCCGAGCCGAGTATAAGGTATCGTTTGAAAGGAGACTCGATGGCAGTCGAGGCCAGACTTCCACTTGCAGACATTTTCTTCCACCCCCTTCATATATCCCATCGCTTCGTAGTTCAGCTTCCGCCTCCTCATCCCCAATAGAAAAGAAGGCGGACTTCCAGTCTTGGATGACCCGTTCTGCGCTCGCGACCATCCAAACGTCATCTTGATATCTGACCAGGCACCGCGTGCAGTACTCGCGCCTTCCTTACGATTCTCCTTCTTCTTGTTCTCCTTATCGTTCGCCCGAGAGGGAAAAGACTGGAGGAAAAACACACGGTGATTTATTCAACGTATTCCCTGCTTTTGTCTTGCGCCGCAGCCAAATGAAAGGAAGACGAGAGGAGGACACTCGCGGAAAGTCGATTGCTTCTAGGATGCTCAGATAAAATTGTCGATTTATTTCATCATCCGATCCCCGATGAAATATTTATATTGGTCGCAATACTTTCTTATTGGTGACGCGTACTTTAACCAAGTCGCAGCTACGGATTGAAAGGAACAAGGAATGACGGAAGCCGAAGAAGGGACGGCTTATTAAAGAAAATTGCGAGCTATCGTCCAAGGATAACAGTAGCTGGATTTCCGCAAGCCGAGGCAGAAGTTGACTCTGGCAAACTTCTTCAAGTTAAAGCGAAGATCCTGGAAAATCTCGTTCCCTCTTTGCAGGTTGTGAAGTCTCGGCGATAACAACGATAACAACGATAACGCACGACTGACGACGCTTCGAGAGGCATTCTCGTTCGATGAGAAGAGATGAAAAAAAAAAAAGAAGAAAAAAGAAAAAGAGGACTCCGCGGACTCGAAGTTGTTTGATAGTCATAAATATTCTAATACCGGCTCGAACTAGCACGTGAACTTATTCCGGCGTCGGTTCTTTGCGTTTTTCAAGCTTTTCGTCCCTCGGTTCACACTTTGCACTCGCTGCTTGCAACCTGGTGAGACAGCCTTAACGCTTCTTAAACTTCAACGTGAACTTCGGCCAGAGTAAATAGTTCCGCTCTGTAAACAACGTTGAATTATTCATCGATTCGGTAGAGATAATTCATAAAAGAACACACGCCATGCTGTCAACCTTTATTCCCTTGATATTGTACGACCATAGGACCGAGTAGTTGAACAAGAGAAGTATGCAGTTGTTTTCAAGAGAAATTTTTAGGGAACGTAATACCGTCGCGGGTCTAAAACTCCTATAATTTCTTTTTCAAATTCCCTGCTTCTCGTTTGAACATTGTGAGAAATAGGAATATGAAATAGGTGTAGCTTCGTGACAGTTGGCGAACTGGCACGTGTTTTCCTTACGTGAAGTTGATACGTACGTAGATAATGTAAATTACGAACCGTCTGGTTATTTTATTTGCAATAGGAAATTGTAAAATTATCAACAGGAGTGCATAATTTGTCAACTCGCTGCTACTCTTAATTGGTTATTAAATTATCGCCCCAGCATCCTGTTCGAATTAGTTAAAGAACGTGTAGCAATTCTACGCTCAAGACGTGGATTTGCCACGATCTTGTTGGCACGATTTTCGGATGTCTGACTGAATCGTCGTAAAAGTGTCGCGAACATGATCGCCATTAGTCGAAATTCTCTTTAGTTCCGTTGTTATAATATAGAATTATCTTGTAACGGAAGGACCATTCTATTCTTTAATTTTTTACCGACAGCTCGTCGTAACGCGAAATATTGCCATTTTTTCGTGACGAGTATACTCGTGAGAAACAGCTAACCGGTCAAGAGATGGAAGACACAGATAAGCGAAAGCGTGGCTGGCGGAAGCGAGAAAAAAAACCGTCTCTAGTTTCTGTTGCTCAACAATCTCGAGTAGGAGAATCGATATCGAAAGCGCATCTGCAACCGCAGCCGTAAGGTTTCTACGTCTGTTACAACGCAAACATTTGCCATGTGTTTTGACGATGAGAAAGTATTTCTCCCCCGTGTTACGGTCATAAAATTGCTATCCCAAGCAGGAGACGAGAGTGTCGTAAAAAACATTTCAGTTTCGCGTTCAAAACACCGATTGCTTGTCTTTACTAGAACTTTTCCATGGGACAATTTTCTCCCTTTTTTCCCCTCAGACCATCTTTACTATCGCGACACGTATTCTTGCGAGCCTTTGTTATTTTCGCACGACTCGTCCCGCGAATATTTTGTCGTGCAGCTGCCCGTTAGGTTCTTGAAATTTCGTAATTAATTGCCAGAATTTGCAGGAGTCGTAGAGGAAACGTAAAGTAGCCACTTGCTCTGATTTACTTTGTTTGTTCGCTGGACGAAACGCGAGTCAGGAGCTGCGTTTCCGATACTCAGGCCTCTCGTAGAGGATGATCGATGCTTCGATCTTCTCACGACGATCTCGACACGTAACTTGTAACCGTTTACTTTAATAAGTTTCAGGGAATTATTGATTTTAACGTTAATCGAGGTATCTTGAAAGTAAACGCGTGAAGCGTTGAAACTGTTCATGCGTTTTTTGTAAATTTATCAAAAAGTCTAAGTGTTTCACGTTAACACTAAAATAACACTAAAATATTTCTGAAGAATATTGCTATCTTTTGTTTTTCTTTCTTGCAAAAGCAATCAAATGTGGTACATTTTTTGTATTATTAATTCATCCGGAACCATAATTCCTAAATGAGGGTTGACGCATTTATAAAATTGTAAAACCACTTATTTTGATTGGTATGGTAATTTCAGTGCTATCAAATGATACGTGGTAAAAAAATTAAGTAGGATCCTTTTACACTTTGACAAGTAACGGTCGTGTTAACTGATATTCATATAAGTAGCCACGATACAAAATTATTTTGATTTTGAATAAATAAAAGAAAAATAAAATTCATTATGTTATTCTTTTAGTTATCGCTGCAAAAGTCATTACATCATTGCGGAAGAAGAACGTAACGTGAAGTAGGAATTTGAAAATAAAATTGCAAAAACCAGTCATTTTGACTACTATCGTAGTACTATCATAATTTTATCTTCGTGGAAACGACTATCACCGACTGTACATTTTCTAACAATTACGAGAACTTTCGAGTACCTAACAGATATCGAAAACTGTGTCAGCTTTGACGCGTTTCGTTCTAGCAAGCGCCTTTACAAAGGCGCCGGCGTTACAATTAATTAAAATTTGTCTAGATGTTACAAGCCCCGCACTTAATTGCTCGGCAAAGTGGCTAAAGCTTAAGTGCCGTAGAAGCTGGGTGAATTGACTCGAGAATATTCAAAGCCTGATTGCTTCTAAGACTGACTTTCGAAGTCTAATGATTCTGTTTCACGATTGACTGCTAATTGCCTGGATAATTGCTCATTGACCACTAACGTCAGAATGTGCCAACACTTGTATTCCACTTTGCTTCTATTTAGAGAAACCTCCCTTGCGACGATCCAGGAGATTGCAAAGAATTGGAAAAAATGATTTTCCCTCTGACTTTTTAATTGTTACACACAAATATCCTGTCTATCATACGACTAAATATTTAGCATTAGATAGATCAGATAATAGATAGATGATGGTCATAAAAAATTTCGTGTCGTCTAAGTGTAAGAAACCTTCCTGTCAACCAGTTAGCTATTTTTAACGAGTATAGTCGCCCTGAAGAAGTGGCAATATCTTACGGGAGATTTTTCATTTTATCCAGAACACTACACTCGAAGATAAATCATCTACGAAATTAGGATCTTTGTGTGAAACATTTATCCATAAACGATATAGTCTGCGTATATCCGTGAGATTTAACCACAGTTCTGACTATTCGTTTCCTGTGTGACGATATGTAGCGAATAGGAGACTTGGAGTTTATGAGCTACAACGTGGGAAATACCAGGATTCTATGTTGGTATTTTATCGACATCGCGTAATACGTCTGACACAAAGGGCAGCGGGGATCAGTCATCGCAGAATGGCCGAGTTTGGATGATTCCTCGAAGGGAGCAAGAGGGAGGAGACGATGCTGAATTACACAGATCCGGAAGCACTGTGCTCTGGGAATATGGCGGGAATTTCGCCGGAAGCGGAAAGCATTCCCACTCTTCCGCGTCGCAACCGCGGCCTGGCCTGTTCGGGCAACCACCGACAAAACCGAGCAACGTTTCTCCAATGCTCGTAATTCGTCGGCCTACGAACCTCTGTGTGTGTGAGCCGCGCCCCTTCCAACTTCTCGCTTCTTTTTTTACTCAATGGCAACACGCAATGGAGAATTGACGATGATTTCGGAAATTGTTTTATTTACGATGGTAGAAAACTCAGTGGGAATGTTCTTATACTCGTCGGTGCTTGCTGACAAATAATTGTAGCTATTAGCTTTATTCCTGATAATCTACAGGACTGGTATCATTTAGATTGCTCCTCGAGAATTCCCGCAATCTTTTCGAACCTTTTTGGTTTCTCCTTTTTGACAATGTGAGTGTTGATTTTGTACAACGTACACGAGGAGATCAACGCGTACGATTTCTTCGTGTTTGTCTTGTAACTGATACGTATCTTGTTACCTCGTGAAATCGTTGTTTCTTTGGTGATTTAAGTCAGTCGTCATATTTCATAGGAAAGCGTAAGCGGGTTTGACGACGACAAAGCACGTGTTACGTAAAGAATCGAAGATGAAAATTTCTGGTGGTTAGGGAGGTTTTTTCCTGTTGACGCAATTTGAAAATATTGCGTCAACACTTTCATCACATGGTCGCGTTTTAAGCACCAATAATTCAGCTATGATTCCTATATGATAATGTAAGTACTTTCTATGCGCTATGTACGTAATGCATTTAATAAGCTTCTAACATTGCGTGCTTTCATCTTTTCATCTTAACACGTTTTTTTTCTTCACTTATCAAAGATTTGTTAAACCTTAAAACCTGGCTCGGCACTAAACAGCGCTACTTGTACATTGCGTACGAACTTTTTTTTATATGTGGGGAAATTCTCATGGACCCCCCATAGGAGGCCATCACCTAGGCCTTCCTTAGGTCGGAGCGCCACCGCTCCCCCAACACACCTCTCGTCCGAACGTCTTCCCCCGAACGTCTCGGGCCGCCTGCTCGGCGGGAGGAAAGAGTTCCCGCCTGAGCTTAGTAGGCTCCTCTGGTCTTTGTACACTCGTCGGAGCGCCAAGGCCTGGAAGCTCGAACTGAGGAGACGCCGCCAGGACAGTCGCCGACGCGTATGATATCATCCGGTATCCATCCCTGATGGCGGTCGTCCTATGAAGCCTCCTCAGTAACAATAGACTGCGTCCGACTTGTCATCAGAACCCCTGCCCACACCAGAGCCCCGTACAGGACCCCCCCGAGAACGGACGACTCCCTCTCACATAGTCGGAGCACCCCGACTTCTGCCCCACCGATACTTGATAGTAGGCCGCATAGAGCGTTGGCTGCCATCGTGTCATTTTGGGAACCAGGAGCTTGAAGTGCGCCCCGAACGTCCATTGACTATCGATGGCGAGGCCCAAATTATTTCATCTGAAGCCCTACCTCACCTCCTTCCCGGTTATGTCCAAACACAGGAGGAGCCTCCCTACGTCGGAAAATTTATATTTTTTCTACTTTCTTAAATTTCTCCTATTCTCCGCGAGTTTTTGAATTGTCCTCCGTTTCTTTTCCCTACTTTTAACGTCCACCTTTTTCCCTTTCAATATTTTTCAATCATTTTGAAATGTTCTTTATAGAGCAACCCTATATTCAGGCTCACGAAGAAAATTGAGAAAATAATGCGTGAAAAATTGTCAACCCTGCCCCTCTGGTATTCGAACCCACGTCCTTCGCGGTGACAGCCAAGTACACAGTTATCTTCTCCATCAACATCTTCTTTTTTAACGACGTTTATTGACCAGAAAAAGGGGTTTTACATGTGTCTGTTATTCATAATAAACAATGAGTTTCAGTTGTGATTTAGGCAAAAATATCGATACGTGACTGTACGACATAGCCATGCGATATTTTGTATGCCGCAAATTTTTTTTTTTTTTTTAGTTTTTCTATTTGTGATTGGGTTAAGTTAACGCGGTGCTTATATATATTATCTTTTTCTTTTTTTCTTATTTCTGTCCTGAAAACCTGGTCGCAAAAACAGGGCAGTCCGGTAGTTTGTTTTTGGTTTCGGTGGGGTTGTGGGATTTTTGGAGGGGGGAGGGGGCTCTCCATCAAGATATTCACCGCGTACAAACTATGTTCTTTGAATTATTAGAAATTTTGTCGGTTATACTGTGCGTCTCTGTCGTTTGAGCGTCGAAAATTTATCTCTACACGTGTATACTCGTCGTTGTTCCGCTGTATTTACGCAGCCCGTAAGGGATTTTTAAAGCTAAATTCCGCAGTTATCCGATCACAGAAACTTGATTGTTGTCTGCTTCCGAGAAAGTTGTTCTTTAGAAAATTACACGTTTCTATCGTGCTAGACTTTTAAGCGACGACTATCACGTCGAGAACGAGAAACCAGATTATTCCGACGAGTAATCCTTCAATTATAGCGACCTAATGGATCTGAATGTTCTCGTGCTACCAAACAGCCACTAACGAATCGCTAATTATATGCTGCGTAATTGTAAATTGAACAAAACCTTCGCCCCTGCTGCACCACCTTTGCGCTGTACGTAGAAGCAGAGAGCGACAGAGGCTTGATGTGCCATCTATTAAGAAGCACATTGGTATTCCATGATTCTGCTTGTCCTGAATCGCCACTCAGACAAGCCAATGGAAATCGAGGACGTTCCGCAGCCAGGCCGATGCACGCATTAAAACGCAAATACATGGGCTCCGCGAGTGCAGCAGCACGATGCCCCGCTTGTAATTGCATTGGCATGAAATTGCTTCTCATAATGACAAACCGTTGCAACCCCGTCGCCGTGGCGAAACTTTCGCGGCAGCTCGCCGAAGTATTTGGCTCGCAGGGAGCACTTCTATCAGCCGCCACACATTTCTTCCCACTGATGAATTTAATTAGTTTTTCGCGATAGAGTGGCTTTCAGGCTATCAGAATTTGTTTCCCTTGGCGTTCGTCCTGTAATTAGGATAAATCGTCGAGATATTGCACGATTATCGTATCAGTTCTGAATCATCAAGTTCAGATTCCTTCTTACTTTTGTTCATTTATTTATCTTTAAAGTACAACGACTTGAACTTTTGCGAGACAAAGTAGGAATTGCGGAAGGAATATTTTCCTAAGTTTAAATTCCTTGCGATTTTTAAGGAACTTGGTCGACATGAGGAATCAAATTGAGAAGTGTTTGGCCTGCAGATGGTTGTAAAACAACTCGGCGTACACTTAAAGTCATTTAACTCGACTGTTTCTATAGTATCAGTTTTCGTTCACTTCGGATATTGCTCTTCAATTTATAGCAAGTGATATTAACAGGTATTTTCGTCGATAATCGGTCGAGATAAAATCAGAGGCCAGAATTAATTCTACAAATCTCATTTACAGCGTATTTTACATACTCGCGATAATTTAAAAGTATACAAATTCCTATGGATGGTACTTTGTATGTACGTCGTGAAATTCCGAATAAATTGTAAAAAATAAGCACTTTTGTGGCGCGTAAGCTCCGTTATACATAGAATCGTTGATATTCAGCATGGTGATGTAAGTTCTTGCGCGCCTAGTATATGGGTTAGACAACGTCATACCCTGTGACCCGAAAAAAAATTGACGTCAGAGCACTCTGTCATGAACATCTTCCATCCACTACTGCGCACGTTGAGAAAAAAATATTCGCTGCGAGGCTTTAGTTACTCGCCAACGTATTCCTATTTCAACTTTGGAAGTCATCACGCGAATTTTTTATTCATATTGACATCTATTATTCGCATCGCGAGCGAACTTTATCTGAAAATAAATGTATGAAACAGTTGGTTGTAAATGGTCGAATCATGCTGCAGAAGTGCTGTGTGAGATGTTCCACAAATTGAAAGAAACTGTTGATGAGCTCAACTTCTTTTTATAGCTGTGCCAGTGCCATAAGATGAAATTCGACACCGGAGATTTGCTCGAGTCCGTGGTCACAGGTTCTAGATAACGCTGTTCAGATCAGAATATCGTCTTACGTTTCACAAAATAAACTTGCGTGATCGGGCCGAGAGGGAAACTTTTTGTGGACCTGTGCGAAGATTACGCGGAATTTGTAATCCGAGCAATAAAGAGCTGTGTGCATTAGCAAGCATCAGCGCTGAGTAAATTGTTTGTGTGAGTAATAATAATAATATTAGGATGTTATTTCAGTGATGTTGTACCAGCTGCACGAATCACTTGCTTTGTAGCAGGCAATTCTGACGCTTGCCATGCATCATATGTTTTCATGTTAGAAATTTTGTTACAAATAATTGAACAGTGTTCTTGCTTCGTACTACGTGTTCTACGTCAAACTATGATTCTCCCTGTTTGCAAACACTGCTCATAAAAGAAGACTGATTCTTCCATCTATTATTAGTATTTATTAGTATATTATTATTAGTACGGTATTATTAGTATGATATTGCAACAAATATTGAAATACAATTGGCATTATTTCGTAGCATGTTCCTTTCTGAATTTTCTAACCATCGTTCTTACTTTTTCTTTCTGAATTGTCCTCAAACCTGAGCAAACCACATGAAATTCTGTCTTCTTCGCTTAGCTACGATTCTTTCGCGCGACACTAAAGTGTTGAGTTTTTAAAATAAAAAAGAAGTAAAGAAACGTTTGTAGCTGTTAAACGTTAATCATTTCCCACTGTTAGCAGGATATACAGAGATTATCCGATCGGTAAACGTTAATTAACGCCTCCTATTCCATCATCAATTTTATTAAGAGAGGAGTGAAGGCAGAAAGATCGTAATTAATTGTTCTATATGCAATTGCACGGTGAATGAGAAGTCGTTGGATGGTACTCGTTGTATTACGACAAATCGATCATCCTGCCTTTCGATAATGCCGCATTGAAGCGTGCTTCGGGAAATAGGAATCTCGAGCAGACACGCGAAAATACCAAACGGGTCAAGCCGCTGCAGTTCATCGTTGGGAAGCGGTAACAATAACGCGAGCATTAATCATACTGGTTCATTATACATGCTTGCTTTTTGACAAACGATGAATACTCGAAGCTATAAAGTTATAAAGGCTTTGCGAAACAGCCGTGCCATTATCTCGTTGCGAACAATAGGAACGCACGTAAAATATGCACCGATGGCGTAATAGCCGCATTTCCAGGAAAGTATCACGAGGGGAGAGATAGATTTTATCGGAAAGCTACGCGCAACGACGGACCTGAGGGACGTGGAAATATTGAAGTGGCTCAAAGGACTATACTTTGGCTGCAGTTTCGCCGCGAAATTGTGGCTTCAAATTTTCATCTCGAACGCTCTTTAACCACGTGGATTACCCTCTGACGATATTGACGAGCCGATATTATTCGGCCAGTTTAAATGCCACTTTATTCTGATTGCCATTTTCATTTCGAGATAATTTCATGACAAACGAAACTCTGTGCTATGAACTCTCGCCGATGAATGCGATTATCAAAAGAAATTCCAAAACACAAGAAGTGTTAGAATGCTTGCTTGTGCAGAGGCGAAGAATCACAGGATTTGCAAACGTTGTGTTCTTCAGGGCCGTTGCGACTCTCTGTAGAATGCAATATCAGGATACGAAGAAATTGGTTTTTGCAAATTCATTCGCAATCGCAAAGTTAGCGATTGGGAGAGCTTTCTGACTCGTGAAACAATGTAGTAAATTGTTATCGTTGGTTGGTACCTTTGCGATATTTTCCACGTTTCAATTAGTAATTTTAACGACCATTAAAGAGCCTCCTTTTCGATATATAACAATTCCACTATTTGTCCAGAACACTCCACATTTATATACATTTATCGTGGACCTATAATTCTGTCTTCAGCAAGCTTCTCGTTTATTAATCCTCACGAAATTGTTTTATCGTTTGAAACAATAAGTCTCTTTATCCTGAGAATGCTTAATTCCTAAACTACGAGACAAACGAAAGAATATTTTACGAACCAGTAGAAATACTCCACGATTAATTCAAGCAGCGATATCTAAATCCAATAGACATACACATACATATATCGATGTTTAATATAGCTAATTACAATATGCATATGTACAATATGTATTACGTACGAGATAAGCTTATCTTGTCAGCCCTTTAATATCATTGCCTTTTTGTTGATATAAAATATTTGCGTTCTAAATCTGTGCGCCAATTGATCAATATGCATATGTACATAGCAGAGTTGAACAATTTGAAATTAAAATAAGATACACTGAATCGGAACAACAATTGCAGACGTTTACATTAATAACATATCCATTAAAAACTGAATATGTATCTCGTTGAAGTAATTCCAACTTCATTCGACAAATCGTTACACCTGCGCGATAACGAAAATGTTCCTTCTGCTGTTAATTACATTTCTCGTTACTTTATCGTCTCGAATAAACGAAAACATTCTACTTGTTCTCTACAGTCGTAGAAAAATATAACATACACAGCAAGTCTTATTAATAGCAGTCTGTCATCACACAGTGTTCATGAAATTATTGTTACACGTATTTACTTGCTAATATATATTTACTAACATACAATATACAATAATGTTACTGAACTGATGGGTTTTTTTCATATATCAAAATATTTACTGTAGCTAATGAAAACATGAATTTTATCTACTTAATAAATAGTAGCTTAAATAAATAAATACATATATAATTACATATATATAAATATTCAATTATTGTACTATATTTTTGAGGGGGGGTTTCTATATATATATATATATATAGGAAATTGATATAAAGTTAACCCTTTGGATTCCTATGTCGAGTGTGACTCGACATCAGTTTTTATCTCAGGAGCTCCTCTGTCGAGACCCACTCGACGTTCTTTCAGTGCCACCCTTTTTTGTGACACGTAGGAAAGAAAAGCAGGATTGCGTGTTGGAAATTGTTTCAAGATATATGATACACTTAAAAATTAGAAAATACAGGAATAAAAGTAGCATTTAAGTGAATTTCTTTCTTCCTTTATTTATTTAAATTGTCTTATTTTTTAGTTAAAGTAAATTTTAAATTAAACGCTTAAGAGCGTTGGCAGCTGGTGGTAACGAAATTGAAATAAAATTCCCAATGCAAAGGGTTAATGTAACTCGCTCATTGTCCAAATACCTGGCTCTGTTAAATTCTGTTTATTAAATAACATCAGAAAAGAGCGTGGAAGTCGTAGATACGGCGCAGCATGATGAAGCGAAATAAAGCTGAACTTATCGTGTAATTTCACGCATGAGTGAAGCACGCAGTGCGTGAGTCGTGCACCTTCCAGCGCTCAGCTATGTCGATGCTTCCTTAACGTACATGGTATTTTTTGTCGACTCGAGCGAAAGCGTCCAGAGGTTGAAAAAAGAGGGCGATTAACACGTCAGAGAAACCTAATATTCCCTTTCTCTTTCTCTCTTCATGTAATCGATACTCGTAATATTCCACCTACCTCGGAATACTGGGAATATGTAAGTTCGTTTGACTTGCCGAAGCAGCTGAAAAATTATTACGGTCCTCCTTAAATCTCTCGACTACTTTTAAAATAATGTCGACCTTCGAAGAGATTCTTCGTTTTCGATTATTAGTAGACTCCTCGTTAAAAATTCAGCGAATGGGAAATATTCATAATCCGCCCACGTCGTGCAAAGGGCACTCGAGAAGCTAGCACATCTTAACAGCAACAAGGATGCAGGAGAAACGAGTATTAACGAATAGCCGACACCCACGCTCCTCTGTGCACTTGTCAATACAAAAACCACACATACACACACACACACACACGAACTTCCGTTCGAATCGCGAACGCAACATTGATCTATCGTGCGAAGCGTAGTCACTTGCTTTAATTCTGTGCAAACTCGTCTCAGTGTGCTTGATACTAACGTTTTCTGCTCTCGAAATATCGTTTAAACGTATTCTCTTCAACGTTTGAAAGAAATTTCCGCGCCATCGATTTATGCAAATATCGTGCGTAATATATTTGCGAAGGATTTTTAAGCGTCAGATACGAGAACGATACAACGACGAGAACTCGGACAGATTAGAAGAGAATTTATCGTATATCTGGAAAAGTATGGATTTATTTCCGCGACTAGTGTTTTTGTTACGGTCAATTTTTGTTACGACCGTTCGCGAGGAAACGCGTCAGCGAGACGCGTAAATTCTCGCTACGATTCCGATAGTCGACGCCGCGAAACAGTCGTTCCCCTGCTTCGATTAGGATAACAGACGTAGTTCAAGTAATTGTAAAACTAAATTAACACGTTACAAATGGTTTAACGATGATACAACTCGACTAGTTTATTATTATAATTCTACTCGACTTTGCAATATTTCTCGACCTATTCCTTTGACTAAGCGAACTCGATTTTATTTCTCTGAACCTTTCGGTGCATTCACGTTGAATCCTCGTACGATACTGACTGTCCTTCCATTTTTTCCTTCGACTTCTCTTGGAGACGACCCCCACCACGCTCGGCTCTCGCAACGAAGGCGAACCGATGTTTTTTAGAACCCGCTGCTTGACGACAATTATGCGCTTGTCGTTACTTCGTTTATATCTCGCCAGTCATGTAAGACGATCTGTCTGCGACTCTGTAGTACCAAGACAGACGATTAGTAAGCCTCGGGGCGTAAGAATTTTAATGCGCGAATAATGAACGAAAATTCACTTTCTTCTTGCTTTACAGTGTTCGAATAAGAATCCGTGTAGATAGAAAGTAGCGACGTATTTGTAAAGTTGAGATATTAGCGCGTAAAGACGCGTTAAGAAGTTGCTGTTCAAATGATTCCTCACCCAACTTCTTTTCTTTTTATCTTCTCTGAAAACAGGGAACCAGAGCTTATGCCACTTGGGTGTTTTACCTTCACTTTGCTACCGTTTGCATTACGAAAGTTTACATTACGAAAAATGTTCACATTGCCATGAACAAACATCACCATAAATGTTTCTAGATGGAATTGGAAATTGTCGGTTTTTATATAGAACACACAGTTGCTTAGAAACTCGATACCGGGTTTACTTCGTTTTTGCAGAAATATGAGATTCTTGCACCGAGCCATAGAACGCACACTACGATATCCTTTGTTCGTGAACTTAGTTTTTCGTTGCTGAGTCGACAAAAAATGCTTGGAATGTTTACTAGCTTCGAAGAATCTTCGCCAAACCCCATTCTTTACAATTGTCATGTATTTTTGCGTCTCTTGTTCTACCCTGTTGCATACTATGGTGCACGTAACGCGGTTCTAATCGCAACTCCCCAAGCCGTAAGATCATCTGCGTTAAATGTCAAGATGAAAGGGGCTATAAATCGTGGAGCCTAAGAATGACGGATACGCGAGACCCGTAACAGAGATTCCATCGATATTATGATCCTCGATACGTTTCAATTATTGGCTCGTATGAGTGGAACATAATATAACGCGAATTAACGGCTCGCGTCCTACATAGCTGTGGCAAATGCGTGTAAGAAATTCAAACACATTTATCAATCGCTTCACTGGTAAATTTCGCGCATCTCACGATACGCGAGCCCGTACTGCCGCTATTGATCGACACATAATCTACAAATCCATCCATCATAGTCCACTCGTTGATAGATCATGGACGCGTTATCATCCGCTACAGTGACAGTGATAGTACAGGCCTACTACACCAGCCACTTTTAATGTAGATATTTTCATTAACCGAGCAACATTATTTCCCGTGATAATCTTTTCTCCCTCTTACCCTTTTGTGTATGTGCTCAATTTTTTTTTTCTTTTTTTGTTTTGCTCTTTAAGAGTCATAAGTTGAACGAATGGGCGAACAAGCGTAAAGCTTATCTCTCCACTGATAACGCTTGTTAATGTAATTATGGAAGGTTGCACGAGCGGCGTGCTACGAGTTAATTAAGTTCACTCTGACGAAGCAGCTACTCTACGATAATTCTGCTATCTTGTTTTACTTTCAATCGAAGGGCCCGTAACAAAAATGCCCGTCGTCCGCGTTCCCCCTTTTCAGGCGAACGAATCGACGCTTCGGTGTCTCCGATTTTCCATACGTTTCCAACAAAATATATCTATCAAATTACGCAGTCGCTGCGATCTCGTGTTTCTCAGTTTTCCATCGTACGTTTCGATGATTTTAACGAAATATATATATCGTATTATGCGATCGCGGAACAACGTCTAATTGAATTTGGGAACGGTGACAAAGGCGATTGCCGTGGAGGCGACTAATGCTGGCGGTAAATCAGGATACAAATTATTTTTCGCAATATCGATGTTAAATTGAAACATCGGACTTGTTGCTCCATAGTAATTGGCCGTGATTGATTATAACGTGTTCCTTCGGATCGTCGAATGCCAATAACGCGGCGGAGGAAGCGCGCTCGTAACGTAGCGCTAATTGCATCATATCAGATTAAGGAAATTAATGAAAGCTCGCGTGTAAGACCAGCTGAATAATTACATCGCATACCACTAATTGCTACATCGAAAAATGAAATAAGTTTCGCGGGTATTAGTGGCGATTAATCCACGGCGATCAGTCAACGTCGAAGCGAAAAGACGCCGGAGGCAAACTTATCTTTCCAGCAACCATATCCTTTCGTCGTCTATTAATCACGTTTATCGTCTTTTTCGTTGCTTTCGATTCCGTAGCTCCGCGGACGCGTATGAAACACCGGCCGTTCAATAACACCGGATTCAAACTCTCGGAAAAAACACCGTTGAAACGCGCATAATTGATAGCCTGTCGCACGTGCCGCTTTGCATACATTAACTTATCTGCCTCGCGGCTTATCGCGTCGCATTACGCCACGTAATAAACGATTAGCGTGCGTAATAAGCGTGTGTGTGCAGTGTGCAAGAACCACTGAGCGAAGGCTAATTGTTATTTAAAGGAGTATGCTAACTGGGGACATTAGAAAAATTTTTGTCTCTGGATTTTCGTGAGCGTTTTTGCTTGTCCGGAAGAACAGGTTCTCGGAACTGTATTTGCAGTGGCATTTTCTCGCACTTGTACGATCTACGAAGGTGTAGAGATTTGGAGAAAACGATGCGCATGGAAGGCGCAACACGCGAGCTTTAAGCACAGTTTCAGTGGAAACTGGATTTTCTAAAATAGCCGCACGCGGTATCTCAAAATTGTCGAGAAATTATTCCTTTTTCTTGTTCTTTAGGCTCGCGTTGCTGACCATGAAAAGCTTGAAAATATTAGACACTGGAAGGTGGAGAAGCTGTCGTTTACAAAATCCTGAAATTCTCCATATTTTCCCTCGCAGTTCTCATTCACGTTATAACCGCAATTATGTTAATTAACACTTTGATTGCCGCGTTGGTCATATACGACCCGGCCACGGTTCCTCCTGCGACGCCACGGGGTCATTGGTGACCGGAGAGCCTCGACTTCTTACAATTGTAAAAATGGAAATTGACAGTTATGGTATTTTGAATATAACCGATAAATAGAAGATACTTTGAAAGAAAAAGTGCCCCATTCAGCAATTAAACATTTTTATTAGAACAATAATAAAAAAAAAACGAGAACAGATGTTGCATCTAACAGCGCACTGTGTTAAAACACTCTAAACAAAAATGTGGCCCATCGATACAATCTGCACCGTAGGTGGTCGCCTCTTTGGTCCGATTCTTAGCAATTTTTCATCCTGACTGTTTAATATCTTTTTTATAACACTCTCCGCAAAATTTTCGTGCCAGCTACGCTTGCCCTTCTTTCTTCTGTATTTCGTGCGGCAATCGTTATCGAATAAGTATATTTGACGGTCTGGTGAATGGCACTGTGTAAGGTGCACTGCGAGTGCCATTCTAAAATCTGGTACCTTGATTTTTGTTTCTGTTGCTTGTTTATAGAGTATCATCGCGTTTGAAATTGATGTATGTAACAGTAGCTCTGAAGCTAATTTTGTATACCGCTTGAGGGTTCTTCTATGTGGCGTAGATTATGCTATCATTTGATCTGATAAATCTACAGCACATTTTCCTTCGTTGTAATCTACCACTACCATTGCTTTATGGCAAACATAATTTTTGCTACCATTTCAGCCGAATGTTTCGTCGAAATGAGAAAAATAATCAAAATACTGTTTACTAGTATCTTCTACACGCTTCAACAATATATTCTGCACGTTTTGTTTACGCCGAAATAACAAATGCGAATGGTTTGTTGAAATAAACGAAGCCTTCTTACAATATGTCGCTATCAACCGTTATCAAGGCGCCACGATGGTCAGCCGTGACCATCAATAAGATGAACGGTCCATTGGGGAAGAACGTGGTCTTGCATCATCTATTTATTATTTTGCCATCATTTGCTTTGAATAATGAAAATACTCCCGTGGCGCCCTGAGCGAAACGTGCGATTTCGACGTGGCAGCCAACGTGTTAAGAATAGTTTTGCTTCTTGATTAGAATAAGTGGAACGACCATGATCGTGTCAGCCAGTAAGACGCGAGTCCAATGTGTAACTCTTACTTTAGCTCGTGAATACACACAGGTAAATAGATAAAAATCAATTTTGTAGAAAAACGTCTCGCGGCTGTTTTCTAAAAAAAAAAAAAAAAATATAAAAAGTGTAGAGAGCGACGCTGCCGAATAGAACTGCGAAGCACTCGATCAAGAACTTGGGATTCTCTGGAAGAAACATGGCGAGAAGAACGAGTTAATCTTGCTTTTCCTTGCAGCCGTAAAGTATGAATATTCGTGGAGGATATTAAATATTCCGATGGAAGATCGAACACGGTCAACTTTCAGAATCAACCTACTGCTATTAGGGTATTGTAAAGGCCGGATATTAAGGCGGATAAGCGATAGCAG
Source organism: Bombus haemorrhoidalis (assembly GCA_014825975.1). Taxonomy (NCBI): domain Eukaryota; kingdom Metazoa; phylum Arthropoda; class Insecta; order Hymenoptera; family Apidae; genus Bombus; species Bombus haemorrhoidalis. The sequence goes on from CM026177.1 coordinate 2,162,287, forward strand.
AAGATTGTAAAAAGCAGCTGCTGCGATTTATTACTTGGGAAAAGCCAGTAAAATCTGTGTATTAGAGGGTTACATGTGGTAGCCTTGTATTATGCTCTTTTCTTCCCTATGGTACTTATCTCCTTTATAATTCTACGTTTGTTAGAGAAATTTATTCGTGACGTGGATATATGCACGCTGCTTCTAAGCCGAAACTGATTGCACGTACACAAATGGTTACGCGACATGTTACCATAATAAATCATGATCTCGGTTAACGAGTCACTTATTGCAGATTTATTCGAACTTTGCTTTTCAAATTACATTCCGCGTATGCGTGTTCATAGATGAAAGCTACGGTATTTTCTCTGTAATTGATCGCCGCTATATTCCTCGTAATTGATCGGTCACCGGTTCCACTGCTGGTTAACGAAGAGATCAGCCAGTGTTGCTTTTGACGTACCGCAGGCAGCGTAACCTGACGCCAATTCCATCGATTTGCATGAAAAATACTAATTACCCGTTAGACAACGACGAAATTTTTGTATCTCTCGTCTTCCCAAAAGTAAACTTTCACTAGCCTATTTGTGGAATTTTTCTGATTAAAACGAGACCAAACGCGATATAATTCGAACCATATTTACGTGTATACGTAGCGGAAAGCGTTTGATCTCGTTTTAATGAGAAAAACCACGTCGATCAATAACCTGTTATAGATGTTTAGATATTTTTACAACGCATATTCCATGGAATTAACCTGTTTCGTGGAATTAAATGGCAAACAGCTTGCTCTAGAAATTCCCAATTACAAGTCAATAAACACACCAGTGTCTTTCTAATCGCTCGTCTTTCTGTTCCCCGTAATTAGCCAGTCGTCGCTCCTGGTGAAATTTCCCTCGAGCGGTGCCTGTGTTTTCCCTTTGACACGTCACGAAGTTCGACGGCTGAATGGCGTAACCAGATCCAATTATCCATGGGGCAATGACGAAAATCTTCTTAATTCTGGCTGCTTATAGACTGAACTCTCGCTGACGTATTCATGAGATTTTTCTCATTAGCACGAGAACAGATGTAGTTTGAATCACATTCGTATCGGGCTGGCAACTAAGTGATTGCGGATTTTCTCATCATCACCTAATGACAAAGGGTCCTCCAAGAGGATCAACCGTTTAGCTGTACTGTTAGGACTTTGCAGCGTACGAATTGCCAAACGCTCGACGTACACGCGCACTTGCAATTCTCTGACATCCTCAATGACTATACCGTGTGCCTTATGCACTTACAGCAAACTCGGGAGCGTAGGAATTGCGCAAAATGTACACACGTGCATACATACGCATAGTCGCGGTTATATTTTCCCAACACACGTGTATAGTTTGTACCATTCAAAATTTACACCCGTTATATTCTTCTGTCTTTGCGAAATCATCGGATCGAGGAGCAACATGGAATTCAAAGAGTTGGCAAACCGCTCGAAGAAGGAGAAGACGAGAGTTCATTTATTTGCAGGCGCAGAAACAGTGAAAGCGCAGCTACGTGGCTGGCAGAGACACCACCGGCCGTTTCATCTTCTTCGCAAGCTCCGTGCCGGTTCTTTGTGCGTTCGAATTTCCAGCTACCGTTTCTTAGATGCAATTTGCCAGCAGTTACGTAATTCACGCGAGCGAACTCGCCTTCCTTTTTCTTCGCCTCTCTGATTCATAAGAAGATCGTTGAGACACGCTAAGTAAATTGATTCGAAATAAACGTAGGAGCATGAAACTTGACAAAAAAGAGTCGCAGAGAGAAAGCACAGTACTTGTTGGATGTAACAAAATGGTCGATAAACGTGGGAACAACAAATGCTGTGAGCGGACAAGCTGCGTTTTTTGTTGCAATCTGATCCGAGTCCCGTCGTGGGAAAAAGCGCGGCAACTGGCGCATCGTGAACGACGATTAGTTGCTATTGACAAAATCCACATTTCCTTAGTTGCCAGTCGAAAAAATTTCTATTTTCACGAACTTTGCCAAATGCATGATAAATTGGTTGCTAAACAAATATTCCGCTCGTCTAGCAAATACTCGGCGACTGTACTCGACGTATTACGAATCTTTACGTATCTTCGTTCGTCTTTATGTATTTTATATACATTTTGTTGGTTTGGCAACTTAGGAATGCGGATTTTCTCATTCGTTCGTATTGACATACAAAGCGTTTGTAGACTCGTGTTTGAGTATAACGTTTGATCATTTCAAATGAAGACACCGTGTATAATGTAGAATTCTTTCTTCTTTATCTTTTTTTTTTAATTTATTATTGGTATTGACATACCAACTAATGACAAAATCTACATTCCACCCCAAAAAATTTCTATTTTCATGAACTTTGTCAAATGGATGATAAATTCAAAAAAAAAAAAAAAATGAAACGGAAAAAGCTCTTAAGCGTCGTTGAAATTATTCGTGCAAGTTGGTTTGCGTTCTACGTTATACAAGGTGTCTTCATTTTAAATGGTCATATGTTATACGCAAACATAGGTCTACGAACGCTTTATAAAAATAATTATGACAAAAATATAGCTACAGACGAACGTTATCGTGGCAGATGTGTCGATACGTAAAATTCTCAAGTATCATTCAAGTAATTCGTAGAAATTCATCTACGTTATACGGGTTGTCTCAATTTTTAATGATTTTATTCCGTGAAATGTATTCTACGAAAAGAAATTTTTGAAAAATGTTACACGCCGGTTTATAAAAATGCAAACGCTTTGTAAGAAAGTTAGGACAAAAATGTACGTATAGACGAACGTGATGGAAGATGTATCGACGTCGTCGACGCATTGTTCGACCCGCAAGATCGCCGCGTCGTGCACTTTCGTTCGCGTGGAACGATAAACGCGATAGCGCGTCGCACGATCGAGAAATTTGAGACAAAAACCGACACGAAAGATTTACGTTGTGTTCGATGGTTTTACGAGAGAAACGAGCATGAAATTCGGAGAAACTCGATCTTTCAACCATACGTTCGCAGACATTTCAAAATATAAACATAAAGTCTCAACTGGAACCCGCCAGTTTTTATACCTGTCGCTCAACTTTTATACAAAGCGTTCGCACAACCTACGTTCACTTCTTTCCTCCTTTCACATTCTTCTTAACATTTTTTCTAACGCTTTTTTCTCTCGTTTCTGGTGAAGCCTCGTCGTTCGACACCCAACAGTTACGTACATCGCTTATTACGTATATTGTTAGAAACGATACTTATAGGAAATATATTCTGCATCACTATCGTTTGATAGGAAACATGAAATAGTCTCAACTAGAACGTGAACCGGTCGACAAACTTTGCACATGTTTGCTTGTCCAAGAAACAGGACAATGTGTGGCGTTTTCAGCAAGTTTATCGTACGGTGCGGAAAGTATCCAGAAAAAGGAGTTTGGTGGAAGGAGACGACGGGGCATTGTTCCTGCCAGCGCCGGTTCATATTTCTGCAGGTGGCCGGCTGCCAAGAATGCATCCGCGCTTTGCCTGTTATTACGCTCAACTATTCGAATTTTAACGACGCTGCTCGTTTGCCAGCGGCCAAGCATAACGGACGTATCTGCGAACGATTAGATAAGGAGACAAATCGAGAATATCCGTGAGGGGAGGGAGGCCGAGGACGTTGCTTGGTTAACGTAACTCGCACGCCATAGTATAATTCGGCCGACGTTATCGTCCTTGCTACATCAGAACGCGCTCAATGCAACAAACGTTGCCTACAATGCACGTGGCCGACTTGAATTTATCGACGTGCCAGAAATTGTGTTTCTCTCGGTTTCGTCCTTTGGATACCTTCGCGGCCACGCCCCTGCCAACATCCGAGATTACATTCATCCTTCGTGTTTCATTCGTACACGGACGAGCAGTTTGTGGCTCGATGGAACTCGCCACGAATTCCCTCCGACGAGACGAACACTGCCACGCTAAATTGATATTGTCGTAAGGAATATGAAGTAAGGTGGAAGCGCCGGACAGCGAGATTTTCATCAACAACAATGACTCCTATTAACCCTCCACTGTCAACAGCTTGTTTTCTAATGCTCTTAAGACCATTGAATACTCATACTGTGGCTCTGATACTGACCTACAGTCGGTCACAAAACGTTCCCAACACTCTACACTTTCAACAATTCTTAGCTTTAGATTTTCGAATTTCATTTGAAACGTGTGAGGGCAACGGTGTGTTACGTCGTGTCACGCTGTGTTGAGTGGATAACTGCGTAGATAAGTAGAGGGAAAATTATTATTTATATTTATATCGTTATCGTTATTATATAGTGTTATTTATGGTAAATGTACAGGCCCAGACGTGTATTTAGGTTATGCAACGCTATTATGCAGATAAGCTTTCGGCTCATTATTTATCTGTCTTAAAGGAAACACTGAAAAGGAGCGGATTCTTATGTCGTGAACGTTCCAGACTCTGATTATGTGATACTAATTATGGACACGAAATTAAGCAACAATTAAATTGTGCACATAAAGCTGAAACTAATAACGATGATTCTTGGTTTAATATTCAGTTCGGCTTCTCATATGTTCGACGACATGATACAAACATTTTGGCATAGGAGAAACAATTTTTTTTTTTAATAATCGACACTGATTCGTTTCTATTTTCCTAGCAAACGTTCCTTTAACATTTCTCACGAGCTGACTTTTTCTTCTCCTAGTGGAATATTACTAATTATTCGTATTTCAAAATTTGCGTATATCGACTCTGTTCGCTCATTCTGAGCACATTGGTAACGCAATTAATGCGCAATTGTGATTGAAAGATCTTCCGACATAAAATTCGCAGTTTCTCAGCGTTCCTTTTAATATTTATACAGCGGTAAATAACGATTCAAAAGATTCTTTCTACCATCGTTTAAATACTGCTGCGCATCACGATGCAATAGATTTTTGTTGATTCTCGTACATTTGTCAAAAATATAGAGCTTGGAAATTAAAATTGTATAGCGTGTTTCGTGACCGACTGTAGGTATTGGCAACTAAGTAATTGCGGCTTTTGTCATTAGGTGGTATTGGCAAAGTCCGCAACCACTTAGTTGCCAACCCAATATTTATATACTGTGTTGGCGTTTCGAAAGGTTGCATAAATAAGAAGAGTATTACATTTTAAGAATCGCATTAATAAAATGATTTTTGACACCCGTTACCTTAGTAAAGTAAGATGCGTTCAGAGCGAGAACTACCCTTTTCGACTATGCAGCGTATTTCTACGAATAAAGCAGCATGCGAAGGATTTATTATAGAAACTTAAGGTCAATGTTGCACAGGTAAATTTCCAGCCGAATATGTTCATCGAATCATCGCGTAACGATGTTATTCTCAAAATGTTACGAGTCTCGCGGCATCGCGTGTTTAATCCGCCGCGCAACCAACAACGGGATATTTTGTAATTGACATCTTGTCGACCATAAACTAGAAGGTTTCGTTTTAATTGTTATGCAATTTTCGAACAGCACGCAATTATTCACTGGGAAATTTCAAGCAGTGTGGCGGCGAACGGCATCGTTTAAAATACCGAACGTTTTAAAATCCGAATAAATCCTTGAAATATACCGCGTTCTCTCACGGACGCGTCTAAGTAGTTGCAGCATGTGCGCTTTCAGACAGGCGCGCCCGTAAAATCCAGCTAAACGTTAAATTACCTTTAGCAGTTTATCGTTGATTTACGCGGCCGATTCCCTCCGAAACAGTTGCAAGAAAAATAAGCGTCGTCTTTTTGATTAACGTAACAAGCACAGAGTCTAACAAGTAGCTCCCCGCGTCGCTCTCCTCTCTGTTATTAAACAAGGGTCCATTTTAGAAAACGAAGAAGGGCGGAGAGGAATTTTCAGCCGTAGCTATGTGCAAGGAACAAGAAAAAAGTCCATTTCATTTTTTCGTCTTCTTTTCTCCCTTTCACCTTTTTTTTTTTTTTTCTTCTTTTAAACGAGCCTAGCGTCACGAAGCACCAAAACGGTGTCAGCAGCGTGCGTAACAATACGTCTGTGCGATGGCTGGCCCAGATTAACGTGGACGCAGCCAATTCTTGATATCTTGGAGATAAAAGTTATGAAATGTTTCATTACCACGTAATTGCAAAGTCCGCAATCACCTAGTTGCCAACCCAATACTTCCGTACAGAGCGCCACGGCATGCAGTTAGGATTTCATTTATGATGATATAGATGGAATAAATCGCGGAGATCCTTATGTTAAATAGCGCTTAAACGATGCCACGAGTATTCCGAATATCAAAGTAAAATGCTGCTGTTACATCCGGACGTGGTTAACGTGTTCCAGTGACAGATACGTTAGAGAAAGAGAATGTTGGTGTATGGAGGTTGGTAAATCGTGGCACAACTGACTGCGGGATGATTGCATGGAAAAGAAATCGGTAAAATATATACAGACTAGTCTAAGGACAAAGAAAACACGCAAATTGCTCACTAAAAACCTATTCACTGAATGAGAAAGCGGTTCGCACGAGAACCGAATGCTTTCAAAGGGGGCATAGTCTGACCCAGTTAATTTTTTTGCAGATCACCAGGTGTATAGGTCATAGGAAGGCGACATACGTTTCTTTGTACAAATATATCATCGTCGACGTACATCTTGAGCAAATATATTTTTTGCTTTTCGTACAAGTTACCTTGGGAATAGCAGCTTTCTCTACAACTGACACGCGACACGTACAAATACGGTCATTTTTCCCATGAATTTCCACCATGCTGTTGCAAGAATGGAAAACCCTGCGATGCATTTGGACTATCGTACGCTTAAGATCCTGCGATAATCAGATTAAATTCTGAAAATAATTTTAAATCAGATCAGCTGTTTCTGTTGTCTATGAGAAGCCTTCGTTTACGTGAAAAAGCTGTTGGTTTCGTGGATGTTCGAACTGTAATTTGACAAATTCGATGTGCGAGTATTGAGATATGTATAATTTTGAGATACGTGTGTTAATGCGAGTATGTGGATGTGTGTGCGTGCACAGCGTCTCAAAAAACAGACGAATGTAAGTGATCCATTGGTAATGTGATATGGAAGAGACAAAGAGAGCGCTGAGACGCGTGCAAATGCATCGGCGAATATCCTCGAAATCGTCTATTAAATAAATCTAGAACTATTTTAATATGAATTCTAAATGTAATCTTGGTGTTCCTTTACTTTTATTTTGACGATTAAAATCTACGATTGCCAACAGTGAGAGACAGAAAAGGACGCGATATTCTCAGGTCTACGTCGTTTTCGTCTTTTGCCAGTCAAAGTCGCAATGTCTGCTAATAATACATTTTTCACATAAATAGCTTAATATCTTTTTCCAGAGGTCGATTGTTGCATTTAAAGCTACATACCGTGCGTCACCTTCCTACGACCTCTAACTAATCTACAAAAAAAAAAGAGACTAATTGCGCCAGATTAGCGTAGCCTCTACGAAACCACTTTTTCATAGAGTAGATAGTTTCCCAGTAATTTGCATGTTTTATTTATAACCGGGCGCTCTGTACATAGCATAAAAATTTGTTTATTACTGACCTGCTCTCCGAGAGAAATCATTTTGAATGTCATGAACATGTTCGCTGTACGATTATCACGTACATGTTACTTGCTTGAAAAATCAGCTTAGACATTTGCGTCACAAAATCACAGTAATATATCGCTGGTTTCTGTTCCCCAAGAAAATCATAGACTTGAATTATAAATTATTTACTTGCTACTGCGTTAACTATGTATCTACGCAGGTAAATATTTTACAAAATAGGATACGTCGTCGTACGGTTAAGCTACCTGTACGGAAATGGCGAGAAGGAGGAGGATCTCGGCTATCGACGACGATAACGTTCGTATAAACGTAATCCCGAGGCTTCTCGAGCTCCACACACTGCGAACGAAGTACATGCATGCGCTCAATTTTGAAATTTTTCACTCGTCAAATTTTTTTTCATTTCTAAGTGTTTCGTCTAAAATCTATTGGATTGGCAACTAAGCGATTGCGGATTTTATCACTACAATCTATTGACAAAATCCGCAGTCACTTAGTTGCCAAGAAGAACGCCATAGAGCACCCACTTTAAATCGTAGAATATAAAATACGCTGTACTATAACGACAAAATATAGCACTGTGTGCGTGCGGAAGAGAGGAGGGTGAAAATCTTGGATTATCCGTGTAGTTACTGTAAATTTGTAGTTGCCAGGTAAATATATTCTCGAGAATATATGTGCAGCTTGTGCATGCTGCTATCTGGAAATTGAGCTTTGAACATCTTGTTCGTTCCGCTGCTCGTTTATCGATGTACTAATCTTTTGTTGGCTAGAAAGTTTTTGAAAATACTAAAGCTAGTAAATAGAGCTATAATCGTGGAGTAAGATTGCCGAGAAAGCAGAAATCAAAAACAAATACGTGGTTTTTAAGTAAACCGAGAACAAAGTAGGGAAAAAGGTGAAATGAGTTTATTATGTAACGAGTAAAATTGCTCCTTTGTGGATAATCCGATTAATAGCATATAATTAAGTAACAGTTATTAGCTTGCAGATGAAATTCTAAGATAGTAGTAGCAGTATTAAAAAAATATGAAATAGCAACTGCCGTCGTATTCATTTTGCCAAATGGTTCGACAACTTTGCCCGTCGAACTGGTAATTCGTACATACGTGAAGAATGTTAGCCGAATTTACAGACGAGATGTCTCGTAACAGATAACAGTAAACGGAACCTGTTTCTTCACACAAGCTAAATATTTCGCTTTAGCCAAGTCAGGATAATCCACTTCGAAGATATTTTTCTGGATCGAGAACCTCGAAAAGAAAACTTTTCCCTAACAGGAGTCACAAATACTTGGAGAAGGCCAAAAATAAACTGGCCATTAGAGGAGTCACTGCATCGTTTTATCCTCTCTGCCTATTGATCGAACGTTTCCTACTATTTTTGACGTAATATTTGAGGGATGGGTTTGTCGAGCCATTGCCAAGCAAACACGCGCAAAACACGACCTGCTATTCCATTATTACACGCGTGGTACAAAATTTGTCGTTGAAATTGGAGGATCTTGCTGATGGAAACGTGGAATGTTTCTTTGTGGTCACGATATTTCTTAAGTCAGATGCTACTCGCCCAGGGTCATTGTCGAAATTGTAAACTTCACTTTCTTCATCTTAAAAATTATTAATATTTACTTCACACAACAATTCTTTAGATTAGAGATCTAGACAATAAGGAAATGCCCAGTTATTTGTCAAATCGTCAAAATCGTTGGCAAAAGGTGAAAGGTGAGAATCTGCCAGGGCAACTAAGTGATTGCAGATTTTATCATTATCGCTTAATGACAAAATCAGCAATCACATAGTTGCCAACCCAATGTATTAAAGGTCTGCATCTGCTTCGCCATTGATGATGTTATAGGATGCAAGAAACTATACAAGAAGCGGTATAAACAGAGCTGGCGTAGCACGTAAAATGACGCATAAAATAGAAGAACGCTGTGGATTCTTTATAACGCCACGTTACCTTAGCTCGTTACGTAACGAATATTTATGCATGGTTGGTAGTTAAACGTTGGATATTGCGTGGTGCAACGATCACCCTTTGTGAATTTCACTGCTCGTTCTATTTCTACGCTACGAGAATCGCAACTCATTCATCCCTATCGAGTCTTTCATATATCCCATGCACAAGTAAATATACGATGCGGGCTCTATTCATCGCGGACAATCGCCAAGTTCATTGTTACTTGAGCTGAGAGGAAGAAAGATTTATTTACCTTAGCGTCCCGGCTCTTCATCTCCTGCCTCCTGGGCACCATGTTCTCTCCGTCGGCGTACACGAGATTCCTGATGAATCCGTTGAACCTCGGCTCGAAAATCACACTGGGCAGCGCCAGCAACGTCAGTTTGCTGTTGTACCAGCTGGGCATGCCGCCCACGTAAACGTCAGAATTTCCAGCCAGTTTGCCGAACTCGAACTCCTTGCCGCGGGACATGGAGATCGCGCTAACGCCGTCCACGGTCAACGTGGTGTTCTCGTTGCACCTGGTGATCTGTACCTTGTGCCAGTGACCGTCGCCCAGGTCGTGGCCGACGGTGACGATCTGCGCACCGCCGCCGAGATTGTATCTGAGCCTGAGCGCGCTCTCCACAAGTTTTACCTCGAAGAAGTCGTAAGTGCCGCCGTCGTCGGTGTACAGCAACAGACCGTTGCCTTGCTCGGTCTTGAACTCGAACTCTAGCGTGCCGTTCAGGCCGGCGTTCCATTTTCTGAACTGAGCGTAACTGGTGGCTGAACCCTCCAGCACGAAGGACGTGGCTACCTGGCCGAGCAACACGACCAGGAACGGCATCAGCGCGCCTGTGTTGCTGGTCACGAGCGAGGAATGCATAGTTGCAGATCGTAGCTGTGGCTGATCGCACTGCTAAATCCTGTTCATCAGATTGTTCAACAGCACGTGTTGTTTCACTCGTACGTCAAGGACACTTGGCTGGAACTTTGACAGTCGATTAGTCTGCTCTTCTTCCCTTCGTCACATTACACCGGATAAATGCCCGCAGAGGATGATCAACAGCGGCGGCTTGACACTCGGCTACGAGCTGATCCAGCGAGTCTGATAGCTTGGATCGGTGAACGTGCGGCGTTCGATCAGCGTAGCTACTTTGTGTACTCGTTCGCTAGCCACGTTGTACCGGCTGCAGTCGCACGTGAGCACGCACGCGCGGACGGCCTCGGCTGCGTGCGTGGGTGGCGGATATGGAAAGAGAGAGTGACTGTGCACACGTTCGTGCGGAATCGCTTGGCAAGTCTTTCTCCTAGACGCTCGTTTGTTTCGCACCCTTCGCTACGGCGTGTCCCTGCGTCCGCTTTGTCCGTCTTTTATGGGATCGCGCGGCCGACGACGAGGCGATTATCGACGAGCCGGAACAAATAGCAGAGATGGCGAAAGGAAATTGCCGATCAAACGAAAATCCTACGCTCCGACAAGTTGAGTTCTTTGAAAATTTTCGCGGTAGTCGGCCAGGCAAGTTGCTAGAGAAACGAAATGCAGCACGTTCGATTCGCCGTGCTTGGCAAACGGCAGTGTAACTGGATATGTATTCGATGTTAATGGTCTTTTACCTTGCCGATCGCAGAGTGAAATCGGACGAATGGAGAGTAGCCGACCGCACGAAACACGCTCGGAACACGCTTATCACCCGATTCTTCTCTTAACGCGCGTGCACACGTTCGAGCTACACTTGGATCCGGTGTAACGAACCGGATGCTGCTTTATGAGAGTATCACTTCACAATCACGTTATGCACAATTTGATTCTGACGAATCTTCTGCGGCCTCTCGTACGTGTGCAAATCGACACTAGATTGCGCTTAATGAATTCACTTTCCGGTAATCAGATGAGCAAAAGCTCGTTAGCGAGATTTTCATCTAGCGAATCGATGTGCAGTCGGTATTTTCTCACCGAGATCATGTTCACGCTGGATATACAACTGTGCAAGTTATTGCCAGCTTGGACGATTTTCTTCTGAGATCCTTCGTTCTATCCGCTAATTATCTCGAATGAAACGCGATAGCGTGAAGGCTAAACGGTTGTTACACCAGTTGGACGATTCTTTTCTAATTCGATACTTCTCCGAGAGCTGCTCGAATCCGATGAGAAGCTTTAATTATTTCCGTCATCGCGTCAACGTTTCCTTCTTTTTGTTTGCCTCGTCTAGTAGCGTTTCAGCCCGAGGAAAGAATTTTAATTCCAAGATAATTAACGCGACATTTGCTCGCGGGTTTGTTATTCTATCGTCGCCTCGCATCAAGGGACTCTATAGCAGCGACCTAACCTAAGGCACCTCGAGGCGCCTCGTACCACGTCGCTGACACACTTTCTCCGTCTGTGCTCTCGACAGAGTCTCTTCAAGTAGCCCTCAACCTGCACTTGGTCGATTGCTGGTGTCGCCTCTCTTTCTTCTGCCACGATCGCCCTGCTACGGCGATGTCGAGCGAGTCGCAGCAATTAGTCGAGTTTGCTCAGGGTCATGAGAGATCGCACGATTGAAAGGGAATCATTCGACCTCGAAGCAACGACACCCGAGATTCCTCGAAATATCGTGCTACTTGGATACGTAACACGACCTCGACCTCCTAACACACGTTAACACGACCACTTTCACCACGCACCCTACGCAGCATCAACAGCCAACATGTCACGACCATTGGAAAACCTCGCACACGCTCCGATTACGCGCACAACTCTCTGTGTCGCTCACTCGTCACGCAGCTTGCATCGCTCGTACAACCGTGTGCTGTTTAACGTTGTCTGTCCTCCGCACGAAGAAAACACACGGACTCGGGAAGGATCTGGCAGGAATGTAACGAGCACCGCCACGATCCGCCGCACTATGGCGCGAGTACTTTCGCCAGCGCCGAAAACCTTGCGTAGCCTCGTACGTTGCCTGCTGTTTCCACTCTGCAGACAGGTTACTCCACGTCGTCGTCCATCCAGCGTACGTTTATTTCGCGATCGATCCGGCTCTCGTGGCTCGGCGTACGCCCCATTTTTCTCATCCAACCCTGTCGAGTTCTACCGCCAGCTACACACACTGCACCTGAACGAGAGCGGCAGCTCTCTCTGTACAACCGCGCGCACGACTACTATCGTTGGCCTAGCGTTGGTCGAGCGTTGGCCTGATGATACGTCTGGTCAGATATGTACGTGGTAAGAGCGTGAGCGCCGATTGCGGAGGTGGATCAACCCTCTCGACGGCTCCCGGCTTGATACTGGCCTAGCGAGAGGAGAACGCTCGGTCGAGACGGTCGGTCGGTTGGCCGACGACGTTGGTGCGACGCCCCCGGCACGACGCCGACGCCTCGCGCCGTTTCCACGCGCAAGCGCCCGCTTAGACGCGCAACGAACAAACGCAGCGCCGAGGACGACGAGCGTCGTCAAAGCTGTAAGGCTTCAGGTTGGAAAAGGACGCTGCTACGTTTTCGAAGATACGGTGGAGAGGATTCGCCGTCGTGTAGTCTCTCTCTTCAGGCTCATACGCGAAGTAGATGCTTCATCCATGTGGTGGTGGTGTATAGCAGCGAGATTGCTCACGGCTACCTCGGAGCGTCGCGGAAAAACGCTGGCGACGAGATGCTGCCGTTGAAAAATTGCTGGGTACAAGCAACGATCGGCAAGCGTTTGTTGCTTTGCGGATCCACTGAGCTGCTTTTCTACGTTACGACGGGTCAATGATTGCTTCCTCCCCTGTACAACCCACTACTTTTGTTTGCCATAGCATTCGCGCGATTAATTTATTTATTGATTTAGCATCGGCAGTTTGCATATTCGAAATATTTGATGAACGTTTGTAACGTTGACAATGGGATTTCAGTTGTGTCTGTCGTAATAACATTTCCAGACGCTTGAAACGTATTTTATCATGATTTTACGGTAGACCTCGGATAATTGGGCTTCTAAAATCATGATAAAATACGTTTCAAGGGTCTAGAGGTTAGGTTCATGAATCGAAACAAAATCGCAGGATACGTTCTGATAATGCGATGCCGTACGTGCATTTTAGGTTTAATTAATTAGTTAATCGATTGAAAGTTTAATTAAATTTCACGATATTCGAGGATTTACATCCTCGTAGTGTTCGTGTTAAAATTTCGAAAACGGATGAATTTATGGTCGAGTTCGAAGGATAATACGAGACTTGGGTGAAACAGGACCCGGTCGATCGAAACTCCACTGCAATTAAGAATCTTGGATTATGAGAAAATCCTGTTTGATAGTGGAAAATAGGATAACGTGAAATTATAAAAATTTATTATTCGAATATTTTCAAATAAGGAAAATAGTACGTAGAACATGTAATACGTACAATAATTGTCAGTGGCAGCCATGACCGAAATCGAATCGTCCTTGAAGCGAGAAATAGTTGAATAGTTATGGCCTCATAGAACCATTCGAGATCGGCTGAAAGAAATGGCGGATATTAAATTTTACGATGAACTGTTCCAATAGAGAACATTTGTTCGTAAAATGGTGTGAGAGAAAAACAATGTCGTGTAACTACGATGAATCATTGAACGCAATCGAACGAGCCTGCATTAGCGTGACATAAGCCCCATACTCAAATTTTAAAACGCGCAATGACTATTTGAAACACTCGAAACTGGGTTAAAAGCACCTTTTTAACGTGCATAACATTTTTAGTGTGAAAATGGGATCTGTAAAAAATGATGACCGTAAATAATAACAGTTACATAGGAGTCTCGCTGTTATTCAATTCACGTCTTTCCATTTCCACCTATATCCGCGTAAATAAAATAGAACGAGCCATAAAATAGAACAGGAAATTTGAAAATGTCACCTAAGTCCTCTCAGCTGTATTTAAATTACATTTGATAATCTCTTCGATTAATTACGATCGAGCGATTAGGACGTGGAAAATTTGGCACAGGAAAGGTAATTGGAAAATATATAAAAATGGTTATTATCTGTTGCGGTACTCGTAACAAGATGGAGCAAGTAAATAATTGGAAAAGAAATATCCCTCTTGGTAGAAGGTAGACAAAATATTTGCAAGCCCTGAGCTTTCTCGAAATAACGCAAATACTGGATTATTGTGCGAGCAATGTCAGAATAAGTTTACGTAAGTCGTTGCTGCAGTGTCGCGTACAATACGTATAAAGAATCCCAAATTTCTGAGCGCGTCTCCGATGAACCTTAAAGCCTGCTCTCGTTTTATTGCGTCTGCAGTGTGTTCTAAACATCTCGTGTATTGATATCGAGTGTGTCTCGAATTCTACCGTTTGCTGCAAAAAATCTTGCAACGCGAATATAAGAAAACAAGTGGTTCGTAAATGCGAGATCGACGATCCAACCATCCCAAGGGCATCCGAAGATATGTAGATGTTTGTCCTTTTAGAACAATATCGTAGAAACGATTAAAGCAATTGCGCCCTTGAAACTCCACTATTCCATCGCTGTATAAAACAGTTGGACTTGTTGTTCAACAAAATGGAATATAATCCTACCACTTCCGGTCAAATTAGGAATCTACAGGACCCTAACATTTACGCTTAGCACGAACGCTTGCAGGACTTTCGCTTCAAACACAATCGAACGAAACATATTGGCAACTAAGTGATGGCGGATTTTGTCAGTACCACTTAATGGAAAAATCGGCAATCGTTTAATTGGCAATCGAATAGATGCCGCGAAGCAAATAAACATTTTACGCGTGAAACAGGGAATCTCCTTAATAAATCCGGGACAGGAAATATTTAATCGACCTGTCGGCCATGCCCGTTCATAAATCAGCCTATTACGAGCGGCGAATCGAGGAGACCAATAAACCGGTAGCAAGGGTTTCGTTGCGCGATCGATTCATCGGACAAATGCGCGAATTCAATTAATTGCCGCAAGGCAAGCAGCGAGATAAACGACGACGAATCCGCGTAGAGAGGCGCCGGTGAAAACCACCAAACCACAATGCGCTGAAACGAAGTGGAAAAGCGCGGCGGGGGTTGCAGCGTGAGGCGCGAGAAGACGCTACGACGATGGAAGAGGGCGAGAGGATAAGAACGAGAGAATGGAACGAGCAACGTGGACCAAGTGTCCGAATGAGAGTGGGCAGACAGAGGGGAAAGGGGCGCACAGGCGGCGTACAAAGGCGGTTGCAGGCGAATAGAAGGATGGTAGATGTCTGGCAAAAGGTGGAAACACCGACGGGCCAACCAGCAGCGGCAACACAGCGACGAGGCAATGCTGAGAAAGCATGGCACAAGCCCGTGAAAGGCAGCGATCCGCGAGAACGATACAACACGAACATCCAAGATGGCTAACGTCTTTCTTCTCCTTCGTCTTCCCTTGCGCTTCGTCTTTCCTCGCCCCTTTCCCTCTTCGGTCTTTTATGGCCGAGGGAGGAGCGGATCGACGCTGAAGAGGGGATTGAGTGTCGAGCGGAGTGTATTTGCCGAGATATCGTTGACGCTGGTCGTCGAGGATCAAGTGTCAATTAGAGGACTTTCACGTTAATTAGGAGAGGCGTCGCGTCGCGGCATCGTTTGACAGGTCGGTTGGTTTTTCGCGCAACAAAGGACTTTTTCATCGACATCCTGGTAAGGTGAGATTTGTGAGATGATTGTCAAAGAACAGGACTGTGCTGTTTGGACGGTGGTTTGTGTGCTGGTGAAATATCATGGAAATAGCAATAATCGTTTCAAGCATGTTACTTGAGATTATGCGCGTGATACGAGACAAATTCCCGTACAACATGATTCCCCATAACGCGAATTCATATAGCGCGTAACGTATTAAGCCGCGTTGCACGGCAGTCTGCTGTGAGCTATCGAAGCTTAACGTTCTATCGAATTAAGCGTGAAACGTAACGGCATAGTTGCTCCTCCACTTTTGACCTGCGTTTATACGAAACGTCTTTCTTTTATTTTATGACACGTTTACCCGCCAACGGTATTAAACGTTTCGCTAAAACGTGCTACAAATTATTAATAATTCCGCGCGAACTCCAAAGGCTGCTCCGTAAACAGCTGTCTCTCGATTCTCCGTGCAGTTTCAGCCGAGCTTCTCCCAATAGACTAACCAGCATCAACTATCTTCAGCGGCTTTCAACTATCTTCAACGGACTATCGCCGACTTTAACAGGCTTTAACAAACTCTAACCGAGTTTCATCGACTAACTTCCTCTTCAGCGCGCGTTGCACTTTTGATCCATTACGCGCGCATCCTGCAGTCCTATCGTCTACCTTTCAACTAAAAATCTACTCCACGCTGGCAGAATTCGTTAACCTATGCCGTGTCGCCGGAACAATTACGAATTTTTCGCGAAACTTTAAAAACTAAGCGGTAAAGTTAGCGCCGAGTGTTTAATTAAAAAAAAAAAAGGGGGCTATAATTGCTGGGACTGCGTTGAATTCTTGCCACTTTGACCTCCTTTTACACCTGGTTTACTCGAACCAAAGAAAGTTTCACCTCCGCTAATTACATACACATGTATATGTACATATATATCGTGTATATATAGCGTGGGCCATCAATGAGCCACGCGATACTCTCACTTATTTCGTTCTTTTCTAAACAGTTATAGTTAGGGCTGGAACTTCCAAGAACTTTCCTCTTTCTCGCGATAAAGTTTCTTCGTTCAGCAGGAGTATGGGTTATACGCGTCGCTGTTCGCTTGTTCACGCATAATTACGTCGCTGCTTTCCACCAGAGACCGCGGCGGATCGTTTCGAACGCGTTCGAATATTTATACCGTCAGCGCTGAACCAGGTTATCGGGGACTAGAAGTTTCCCAAATAAAAATCTATGGGCGAAAGTTTGACCCGGTTTCTGTTTCTTTTTGCACGCCAGCGTAAAAACGATTTACACTTCGCTTAAATTTCAATACAGGAAACTTGAAAAGCTTGTGCGCGACGTGCAGTGGCTCGTCAAAGTGTCGGTACAATTATCATGGAATAGTCGGTGGCGAACGTATGTGTTCGAGTACTTCGTTTTAACAAAATTAAATTGCGAAATTTGATTCAGTAAGAGAATTTTAACAAACAAGAAATATATACGTATTCCTACGAGCGTACGGAACAATTTTTCAAAAATTGATCTCATTTCAATGATTAATTTTACTTTTAAAGAAAGAGCGCTCCTCTTCTGAAGATATTAACCAGCTGACTGTTTTCGACGACACTCGTCACAAAGGAATGACAGTATTTTGCGTTACGACGAGTATACTCGTCGTGCATAAAAAGTAGTTAGAATTTGCTGTTTTAATTGCAAATTAGTAATTGTAGCACATTGCAGTGATAAAGCTGAAAGATAAGACAGTCGTTTCGTTACAACTTAATTCTATATTATAACAGCTATACGTACTTTCCGTCTGACGAGTATACTCGTCATGCGTAAAAAGTACTTTCGCTATTCTAATTGCAATTTAGTAATTGTAGTACATTGCAATAATAAAACCAAAAAATAAGACATTAATTTAATTAAAACTTAATTCTATATTATTACAGCCACACATACTTTCCGTCTGACGAGTACACTCGTCATGCGTAAAAAGTACTTACGTTTCACTATTCTAATTCCAATTTAATAATTGTAGTAACAATAAAACCAAAAAATAAGACATTCGTTTAATTAAAACTTAATTCTATATTATTACGCACATATTTTCTGTCTGACGGATATACTCGTCGTGCGTAAAGAGTATTTACAATTCGCTGTTTTAATTACAATTTAGTAATTATAATAAATTGCAATGATAAAACCAAAAGATAAGACAGTCGTTTCGTTACAGCTTAATTCTATATTATAACAGCTATACCCACTTTCCGTCTGACGAATATATTCGTCATGCGTAAAAAGTACTTACGTTTCGCTATTCTAATTGCAATTTAGTAATTGTAGTACATTGCAATAATAAAACCAAAAAATAAGACATTCGTTTAATTAAAACTTAATTCTATATTATTACAGCAACATATACTTTCCGTCTGACGAGTACACTCGTCATGCGTAAAAAGTACTTACGTTTCACTATTCTAATTCCAATTTAATAATTGTAGTAACAATAAAACCAAAAAATAAGACATTCGTTTAATTAAAACTTAATTCTATATTATTACGCACATATTTTCTGTCTGACGGGTATACTCGTCGTGCGTAAAGAGTATTTACAATTCGCTGTTTTAATTACAATTTAGTAACTGTAATAAATTGCAGTGATAAAACTAAAAGATAAGACAGTCGTTTCGTTACAGCTTAATTCTATATTATAACAGCTATACCCACTTTCCGTCTGACGAGTATACTCGTCGTGCGTAAAAAATACTTACAATTTGCTGTTTTAATTGCAATTCTTTGCAATTCTACTAAATACATACTTTCCGTCTGACGAGTATACTCGTCATCGTTTACGTTTTGCGACACGTTTCCTACACACTTCTCAAAGAAGTCGCAACAGCCAATCGGTTAATTGACATCTATCAAATGATAGAAATATATGCGTACTAAGTATTGCTCCATAGAATAAGATCTGTATGTACATCGTACGTGGTATCTTGAAACCTGATTAATGCTGTGATGAGCCAGCGACGTCATGATTGTATTCGAAATCACATTTGTATATAGTACCGTAGCACGGATACTGTAGTACAGCACCGTAGTACTATCTAGCATAGACAGATAGACACATCGACACTGTAATCTGACACGGTCGTCATGATCAAATTTGAAACCAATGCGAAAACGTATGCAGAAGTTACAGGATATTTGCTGTATGTTTCATACGATATAAGCAACTGTCGTAAACGTTAGAACTGATCCTACAGAAGGTTGATGCAACAAACAGCCGACTATTTCAATACTTTAAGAATCTCTGCAAAACACGTACTCGAATATTTTGTAGATTCTACGCGCAACGTGCATTTTCACATTTCTATCAAACTTTTGGCCATTTAATCGAGCCTCTTTACAGAATTAATGAAATTTCACAACGTTTCATGCTCTTGATATACTCATAAAAGGTTTGTATGAATGTTTGTACACGGTTTGTACGAGGATTAAATTTAAGGAAACTTGGTTGTCTTTCGATATGGTAAAGAAACTTCTGTACTGCTACGCAGTTCTGTAACAGCAGGATTGTTTGCGGTCCATACAGCCAATTCACGCGAACTCTCCACCCCAAGACCGAATTTCGTTATCTAAATGACTTCCGGCAACTTGTACGTCGTCTGCAAATTAAGGTATCGCATATTTGTTACGTTTAACTATTAATTGCTGGATTAATTGGGTCAGATTATATTGTTTTCGTAGAGGACATGTTTAAAGTGTGACTCGTCCATGTGATACAGATACGCATATAGCTTCTCAAGTGTTATACATTAAAATATTAAATACTATAGGTAAATATAGTAATTGATAAATATAAGAATATTAAATGTTATGTTATTATATTGAGTTGGCAACTAAATGACTGCGGAATTTATCATTACCATGTAATGACAAAAGCCGCAATCACTTTGTTGCCAAGCCAATATATCTTTATGCAGGTATTATATATCATTTTTTCAAACGAAGAAATTCAATGCAGCAGTGTACGTTTTATGATCGCTAGATACTGATCTTTCAGTGATTTATGCATCGAATTACATGCACATACAGAAATTATGCCAGTTATATCTTCCAATTTATCTACGTACGTCGCGATATTGTAACACGGTTGTCTCGTTGCAAAGAAATATTCCACATTTATTATTAGTTAAATCGAGCGTTATTTTTTTCATGAAAGTTATTTTTATATAGAAATGTATGCATAAGAGATTGTACTTTAGCTTAATGTTGCTTTACGGAGGTGTCCTGAATTAGAATCGTCTGAAACAGCGTTTTCTTGTGATTTTTTTACAAGGGAAAGAGAGAAATGAAGTTATTGAATTTTGAGCTATGATTTTATATATATCTAACGAATACAAAACAATTTTTTTTTTAAGTAAAAAGAAATTATAACAAATTTCCAAGCCAATTTCATGGACGTCTTATCGTTGCAGTTTCCAATCAGCGGCAAAGATCCAAACAAGGAACAAAAAACCAAAAAGGGATTAAATTATTGTATATTTTTCTTCTGGGTGAAGCGAACAGCGGCAGAAAAAAATGTGGAACTAAAAATTTTGGCTGATTTAAAAAAAAATGTGTTTGAAAAGAAATAAACTTTAAGGTGCTGTAACAATTATCGCAATAAACTTTTTTCCGCCTCTGTTTAGTTCACTTAGAAGAGAAATATATAACGATTTAATTCCTTTTTGGTTTTTTTGTTTCTGTCAAGAATTACGCGCTGGGTCTTTCCACTTGGAAGACTGCAGCGACAACACGCCCATGAAATAGGCTTAGAAATCTGTTACAATTTTATTTTGTACTTGAAAAAAAATATTTTTGTATTCGTTGAATATATATAAAGCCATAGCTCAAAAGCCAATAACTTCGTTTCTTTGTTTCCCTTGTAAAAAAAATCACAAAGAAACGCTGTTTTAGAACATTCTAATTCAGCGCACTCCCTTAAGTCGCTTGAAATTTTTTCACGTCTCTTCGTCGTTGTGAATGCAATATACATATACAGCAGAACGTGGGTAATTCGAACCTGTATTATTCGAAAACCTCTATGAGACTGGAATTTCGTTCATTCGGTTGCGCTTCGCTGTGAAAACCGCTGTAAGCCGAGATATAAGCTTCCTCTGACTCGAATTATTTTCTCCGCGTTTTCATCCGTTATTTTACCTCTGCAACTCGAATCGAGGCAAGTCCAAGTTCACATCTACACGGTGCTCTAAAAATCAGTCGTTTTCAAGCATTCGCGATAGCTCCCTTCGGAGAGAAAAATGTTTCCATCGAAAGTCTACCAGTTTTCATATATACGAACAAAGCTACGTATGTGTGCGTGCTGTCTTTTGTGCTTGTTTCTCTATCATGCAAACTGATTGCTTTTCGTCAGTGTACGTAGAATTTCCATCTTTACGAATATCCAACTTGCCAACTAAGTGATTGCGGCTTTTGTCGTTAGATGTTAATGATAAAACCCGCAATCACTTAGTTGCCAAGCCAGTAGAAACCGAAAAACCTAACCCGCGTGTAAAGCGTCTGCAAGTCGAATTTCCGCCGTTTCATCGAAGCTCTGTTATTTGAAAACCTGAACCTGCGTAACTCGAAGACTGAAGATTGCAGATTTACCGAGGTTCTATCGTACCAACGTAGCACGTTGGAAGAACCTGACGCTGAACAGTTGTTGGAAGCTCGAAAACCGCTATACTTTGACTATATCGCAGGAAGAAAAGGTTGGCGAACGAAGCGCTGAGAGATAAAAATCGTGGAAATAAAATGGAAATCATCTCGATAAGAATGGAACAGCTTCTCTTATTTTCATTCTCTTCGTAATCTCTGCCTTCTTTGTTATTTGCTCTTATACATTTGTAGACCAACCTTCTCTTATTTCTGTAATGCGAAAGCCGCATTTTAATAAGTCGTTGGCAAGTTTAATTAACTCGAACGGGAAAGGTGTCATCCATATTTCGGTTGCGGGCCCCCGCCAAGCATACGCGTCACATAGATATGGGTGACGCGGTGACCAACTTAAAGCGTTAGAGACGCCATGAATCGCGTGTAGCAGATTGCCTCGTAAAATCAGGGGCCATCTGTTTTGCCTAAAACGTGGAGGAAACGCTAAGCCCTACGAACGAAGAAAATAAGGTTGCGCTGTATCAAAGGGCAGATGAAATGGGGAAAAAGTAATCCCTTAGGGTTGGAAGTTGACAAAGGAGGGCGTAAAGAGAATAGACGGACGCGACCAAAGACGAAAGAGGAAGAAAGTGACAGAGCAAAACGACGAGTATCATTCAATCTCGCCGAATGAATCCACTTTGCACGCGCGCGTCCCATTTACATTCGAATGATGAAGAATGCTAGGAAATAAGCAAACCGGATTCTCCGTTGCAGCTGAAACGCTTATATTTACTTGCTTCGACCGGTTGATCCCCTGGAATTTTACATTTCCCCTGTAACGAAGATTCCAAAGGAGAGACAATCGAACTTGCGTTTAAATCAAGATCGACCGCCGAGGCAATTTTCTTCGAACGCGATTGCTTCAAGTTGAAAGTACCTCGAATTTCTAAATTGCTTGGAGGATGGAAAACGCGCAACCATTTCGCTTTCCGAATTTCCTTTCTGGAGAATCGACTGCAACAACGACAGATTCTTCAATTAAATTGCAATTTTACCGAAGACTGAACTACCTTCGTAAGTTTGACGATGTTTGCAACAGTTGCAGGCTAAGACCAGATAAGTCGGACAAACAAACAGATATAAATAATTATTAGGAAGAAGCTGTATACACGCAAGAGCCAACCAGCTGAAACGTTTCTTATATCCGTCGAACAATCTAAAGTTTCGATCGCGATCGAAGTAATAACCGATCAACCGATTGGTCTGGATTTCTGGAACATCGGATAGCGTTCGTGGAGCGCGTTTACGAGGCAAGTGGTGAAGATGTTGAAAAGAGCGGAAGAAAAGCGGCGTGTTCGCCGGCAGTTAAGTTCGCGAAAGTTCAATCCATGGATGATGCACGATGAACTCGTCGAGCTGACCTCGTATCGGCAAAAGACCAGTTCTGAATTTCCAACTTGGCTCCCTTAAACGTTGTTGCCGTGTATTCGTGCGACCCGAGTTCCTATCTCGAATAGAGTCGGGCTACTCCAGCCTTTTGACCCATAAAGCGGTGGATCGAATTAAATAAAAACAAGCAGAATATCCGCATTGAAAATGCATTGTGATATATTTACACGATTTTCTTAATAACATTTGGCGCGTTTATTTTGCAAATGGCACGAGTCGAATTTTTGTGAAAAAATTCTGAAGACTTTGTACTTTGGCGCTAGCTTTTTATTTATCACTCAGCTACTGATAATACGGAAATATATGATATACAATAACGTAATAATAATAAGGTAGTCAGCTAGCAATTTTGTATAATCTACAGCTTTCCTTTTCTTTTTTTTTTTTTTTTTTTTTTTTTTTTTTTTTTTTTTTTTTTTTTTTGGGGTCTATGTATGTATTTCTATGAGAAGGAAGAGTATCGGTAGAATACTTGATAATTTTGAAGAGATCGTTTCACGGACGTGGGTCAAGATGAAATTTAATTAACCGAAACGAGAAAATGGCAGCATCGATGCTGCTGGCTTCTACTTGGTCACGGACACTGTCGCCTGTAGTAATTATAATTATAAAGTCCAGCGTGGCCCGCGTTGGCGTGTAATTAACCTACAACAGACGACGCCATTTACTTGAAATGGAAGAAATTTAAATACCAATAACCGAGCCAGCAGGAGGAGGGTGTCTTAGGATGCGAGCAGAGTGGCGGCAACCACTTGAGAATCCTCGAGCAATCTAGCGAGAGAACCAGATGCTACGGAAAGCTTTATCAAGCCCACCTTGCGAATATCATGTTTGAGACTAGACACTTTATTTTCATTATACTTATATATATTTTTTATTCCTCATTATTTATAATTCCTCACAAGCACCCATTTTACAATCTAAATGAAATTGATGGATTCTCTTCTTGTATATAAGAAAATAATTGTGTGTAGGATATGTATAATTGTTATAGATAATAATTTTCTTGTATGTAAGAAAAATAAGAAAAACTGATCTTATATATATATATATATACACACGTATTTTTCTCTCTAAATTCTTCTTTTAAAAGCTTCGTATTTATCTATATGTATATAATCATTTTCTTATGTATAATAAAAATAAGAAGAAGCAAAATAACATACATGAGGCATTTAAGAAAAGAATTTATCAATTTCATTTAGATTTGTACGTATGTGTTATTATATTTATTATGTACATATATTATGTGTATATATTATAACTATAGATATATAATATATAAGGCGTTTCAGGAAAGAATCCATTAGTTTCATTTAGAGCTTACAACGAAGCTGAAATATTTCCCAGCAGAGATAAAAAATGTTTAACCAGCAGACGTTTGTTGTATCTTTTGCATTTTGTAATTTCCTTATTTAGAATTAATATACTTGCAAATATCATGTATTTTCATTATACATATATATATCTTTTATTCTTCGATTCCTACAGCTTCACGCAATCATCCATTTTACAATCTAAATGAAATTGATGGATTCTCTTCTTGTATATAAGAAAATGATTATGTGCAACACATATATAATTATTATATATAATAATTTTCTTGTATGTAAGAAAAATAAGAAAAGCTAATGTTATATATACACACACGCACATATCTTTTTTGTCTAAATTCTTTTTTTAAAAGCTTTATACCTATCTATATGTATATAACAATTATGTATAATAATTTCCTTATGTACAATAAAAATAAGAAAAGGCAAAATAATATACATAAGACGTTTAACAAAAGAATTTATCAATTTCGTTTAGATTTATACATATTTGCGTTATTATATTTATTATGTATGTGTATGTGATGTGCATATATTATAGCTCATATAATACATATATAATATGCAGACCTATTATGTATGTATTATATGAGTTCTTATATGTAAAAAAATAAGAAAAACTATCGTTATGTATATATCTATACATATATTTTTTTCTTTTATTTAAATTCTTTTTTTAAAAGCCTTACAGCTACCTATATGTATATAATAATTATATATAATAATTTACTTGTGTATAATAAAGATAGCAAAAAGCAAAGTAATCTACATAAGGTGGTTGAGAAAAGAATTTATCAATTTCGTTTAGGTTTATACATATTTGTGTTATTATATTTATTATGTGTATACATTATGTGTATATATTATAGCTATACCTATGTAATATGTAGACGCATTATACATGTATTATATGTGCATATATGTATTATATATAACAATTTTCTTGTATGTAAAAAAATAAAAAAAACTATTGTTATATATATATACACACACATATTTTTTTCTTTTGTCTAAATTCTTTTTTCAAAAGCCTCGTAGCTATCTATCTATATAATTTTCCTGCGTACAATAAAAATAAGAGAAGCAAGATAATGTACATAAGGCATTTAAAAAAAGAATATATCAATTTCATTTAGATTTTACAATGAGTCTAAAATACTTGCCAACGTAGGTAGAAAATGTTTAACCAACGGAAATTCGTTGTATCTTTTGCATTTTGTAATTTCCTCGTTTATAATTAATATACTGCGAGCGTTTGTGTATTTGTGGAAAATTCGGCAGTGCAAAAAAGAAGGCAAAACCAACGATAAAAGATATCCAAACAATGGCAGATGCGATGTTTGTTATTATATATTTAACATTTCACTGATACGACGATAAATCGAATGTTCAGTTACATCCGCGGCGCTTGGAACATAAAACATCGGGTCTGGGAGCCTGTCAATCTCTCCCTTGGACATTTTGAAATGAGCAGAGGCGACAATCGTGCGAAACAGAAGTACGCAGTCGTAAAAAGAGGAAAAAATAAGGTGGAGATAAGGTGGGCGATAAAATTGATACGGCTGTGTCTGCAAAATCGTACGTGTACGATATATTTAATATAAATTGTACGTTTCCAGGGGAAATTATATGCTGCAGGATAAATTGTTCGGGTTAAAAAAGTATGAACAAACGAAGTGGTTGTTTTCAACGATGTTGCATTATGGTTTGAAACAAATTTAGTATATGTAACAATTATTAAAAATATCAGTCTTTCATACGGAACATTTAACGCTGTGCGCATAGGTTGTCGTAATCTATGGAATTGTAAGAGGATCGCGATACAAAGATTTATTATACGTAGAATTATAAATAACGTAGCGAGTTCAGAGGCAATATTTCGCGTTTCATTATGCGCAGCGTACGGTACTTGGCGCGGATCATTTTATTATGTGCGTTGCACGAAACATTTTAAAATCTCATCGCCACTGCAATAAAACGCGACTATCGGGATTACATTGATAATTGAAACGAGTCTGGAAATTTATACGAAAGCTGTGATATTGAAATAACGAAAAAATAAAGCTTTCTTATTTTAACGTCGCTTTGTGTCTCCAAGAAAAAAAAAAAAAGGAATTTTTTAGACAAAACAGCCAGAACTAGAAAACTAGTAACAGTTTGGTCCAAAGACGTAATTGAAGAGTGTTTGCAGAGAAAACTGTAAGCTTTTGTAGAAACAAGCTTTTCCGGAGAAAAGAAGACATTATGCATCCTAAAGTGTAACCTAAATTCGTGAAAATGAAAAACCTGGATGGCAAGGACAAGAGCATAAAATGCTTAACTGATCTTTCTTGGTATTTATTTTCTTCTTCTACAGAGACAACGTTGCGACGTCAATTTTTTAACATTATCAGTAACACTTGCTTAATTGTTCAAATTTCCAACAAAATCTTTCAATTCTGGCGTTTGCCGCAATTTAATTCCATAAATTTTCTGGCCGTCACACGTGTACAAGATTGTGCGTACGTATTTGCATAATTATCGAGACAGGTGACAATATTTCAATGTCTTGGGTATTTCAATATTCCGACGAGCGATATTTTGAAGCTTACATGGAAATCAAACGGAAGAAGAATTTTAACGCGCGATTAATTAACGTACAATTTACAGCGAATGTTAAAACTGCTTTTCTGTAAAAATGAAAGATCTAACTTATCCTTGCCTTCCGCTGTGCTCGTTCAATACAGCCAATACTGCGATAAATGTTGCTTTCAAAGGCGGAACACTTATATCGCGTCTGACCTATAAGCCACTCGTACTACTGATAACCGACACAAAAGAAGATCGTTGAACGCCAAAAGCGTTATTACAGCTACGATCTATATATATATATATATATATATGTCGGGTTGCATTATGAATAGGGGCGTGTAACGAATCTTCATTTGGATTAGACAATCGCTATTACGCAATAGAGGAAGTATTTACTAGTACAAATATGATTAGTACAGAATTTGACAAGTAACCGTGATAACTAGATACTCGAGATGCTAATGACGATAGTCTTTGCTCAACGGGATAACGCATGTACTTTGCTCCCAAGTCTAGACCGGACTCGACTTCATTTTTCAGGACGTAGCACAAGGATTATTCGACTTTAACTCTTTATTGAAACGTAGAGTATTCAAAGACGCCAGGTGACTCGCTAGCGAGATCTCAAAAAGAATGACAGTCCGTCACGATGACGCTGTAGAGGGAAACTATGATGGGGTGTGTCCAGGGACACGAAAGTCTTCGTTCGGAAGGTGAGGGAAATGGACGTTGCTGTTAATTGGTTAATTTCTATGTTGGTGATTAGAAAAGGATGCTGGTCGCCTTTGAGAGAGAGTCGCTAGCGAGAAGCGTCGTTCGTGACAAAAGCAGATTTCCGTTATCTTCTCGCGGTAGATGAGAGATTTAGGGACTGTTAGGAGACAGACTGTTTGTTCGTTTGAAGAGGCTTAGTTAACTAAATATTAAGATTCATGGGGGGTCCTCAGGCTAGCTGAACATGTACTGTGGAGATGCATCGACATCTGGTAATCATCTTGCTCGAAGAATAGGGTCTGTGTGTGGCGAGCCACAGGGCAGAAACCATTGGGATGTTTACTGTCGTTAGAGTCACTGCAACTATTCTTTTTAGGAAAAGCTATACAATTACTCTATACCTCTGTTAGGTAAAAGCGTTCATCCCGTGACCACGGCTACGTTATCGCCTCGAGCCCAAGCTCCTTATCGCAAATCTGGGACAATTATAATCGGTTTAGTTTTATGAAAATTTAAGTATTGTGAATTCTCCAAGGAATTCCAAAGGGCAGCCCCGATGTCCTTCCATCTCCGACATAATATCATTGGGGTTTGGAGCGTTTAACGAATCTTCAATTGGATTAGACATTGTTGTTATGACAGTTAACACTAGAAGTACCGATAGTTAAGACGAAGCTGTTTCTACCAGAAGAATATTTTTATTGATTTATTATTTTCTTAGGGAAGCAATTCCATGTTATGAGGTACATTTTTGCTATTATCAATCCATCTGGGGCTATGATCCCTAAACGAGGGTTGGCACATTTATAAAATTGTAGAACCAGTCATTTTGACTGATGTGGTATTTTTAGTGTCAGCATCTAGCGATCTAGTGATCGATCTGGAATTTTCCTGATGTCTCATATCATCGTATTGAATGATACGCGGTAAGAATTTGAAAAACATGTGCTAGTTGTAGAAAACGAGAGGAAACTGGTTAATTGGGCTTCGATGAACAGATTACAGGACTCTTGTACACTTTGACGAGTACCAGTCATTTTGACTGGGTTGATATATATTGACTGGTGTGGTGGTTGTAGTGTCAATGGTACAAATATGATTATTACAGAATTTGACATGTAACCGTGGCGATTAGATACTCGAGATGCTGATGATAATAATCTTAGGTTCAATAACGAATACGGTCAACGGGATAGCAAATGTGCTTACTTCTCCAAAGCCCAAGTGGAGCTGAACTTACTTGTCCTCTAATAACTTTTATTTGAATAAAATAGCTGTAATAATATCGGAGGTAACATAATCTTTTTTAAAAAGAAATTTTTTTTAAATTTAAATTTTAAAGTCCTTTAAAATTTGTTTAAAAACTTATTTGTAAAGAATTTAATTTAATAAACTCCTATTTAATTTTTCTATAAATAAAATATTTACAATAATATCGTAGATAACATTTTCTTCTTAATCATTTTTTTAAATTAAAATAAAAAAAAATTATTTTTAAAAATTAAATTTAATTCAATAAATTCCCATTATTATATTCTTCCTTAAATAAAACAATTATAGTAGTATCGTAGATAACATAATATTTTAAAAAGCAACTTCTTTTTAATTAAATTTAAGAATCCTATTAAATTTTTTTTAAATTAATTTAATTTAATAAATCCCTATTATTAAATTTTTCTTTAAATAAAATAATCATAGCAATATCGTAGGTAACGTAATTTTTTTAAAAATTCAGATTTAAAAATCCTATGAAATTTTTCTTTCAATTTAATTTCATTTAAAACGTAGAATATTCACTGACCGTAAAGACGGTATGTAACTCGCTGATGAGATCGCATGTGAATGACTTTCCATCACAATAATGCTGCAGAGGAAAACTACTATGGAATGTATCTAAGGATACGAGATCATCGAATTCGTTGATCGAGGAAAGCCTTCGTTCGGAAAGTCAGGGAAATGGGACGCTGTTGTTAATTCGTTACTTTCTATGTTGGTGGTTGAAGAAGGGTGCTAACCGCCCTTTTGAGAGAGAGTTGCTATCGGGAAGCGTCGTTCGTGAGAATAACAGATTTCCCGTATCTTCCCATAATAGGTGATACTTAGGGACTGTTAGAACAGTGACTATTTGTCCGTTTGAAGAACCTTAGCTAACTAAATCCTAAGATTTATAGCGGGTCCTTAGGCTAGCTGGAAATATACCGTGTAGATGTATCGACATCTGGCAATCATCTTATCCGAAGGATGGGATCTTCGTGTGGCGAGAAATCGTTGGAAAGTTTGCTGTCGAGTGCCGCTACAACTATTCTTTTTAAGGAGAGCTATATTACTCCATACCTTTGTTCGATAAAAACGTTCATCCCGTGACCGCGGCTACCGCGGTTTAGCGACCAGATGTGTCACTTGGAGCTCATTGTCACAAATCGGGTTAAATGATAAACAATTACTTAAGTACAGCTAAGATTAAAGGTATAGACCTAAGTATTGAGGATTTTCCCAAAAATTCCAAAGGGGAAGCCCCGATGTTCTTTCATCTCCGACATATACACACACACCTACACATCAGGAACCAGTTCTTCAGAAAAGAGAATGAAACGAACAAATTTCCCATTAAATGCAATTACTATCGTCATCGAAGGTCGACTTGTTTGATGGAGGTGAGCGCGAACGCGTGCCACATACTTCTTTCTTAATTTTCTGAAAATTCGCTGTAATTTTGCCCGACCGCTAGCCCCAACCACTGTCGTTCAGCTCTTAACATGGCCTGATATAACCGAGAAATAAATGGAAGCAGAGCGGCGCGATTATCAAGCCGCGATGCAGATGAGGTGGGACGTGAATGGCGGCGACACGCCGGTCCGGAAAAAGCGGAAAATAGTTGCTGTCGAAGCCACGTGACAGCAGAGCATATCATTGACTGGTCCTTTCGATTTCTCATTTCCTGCGGGTCGTCAGACCGATCGATGACTGCGAGCAACGTCGCTGCTGTGTAACGCGCACGCGAGATGCGTTGCGAAGATGCTGTAACAGTTTGTGAGGATACAACGCGCCGATACCGCGCGTACACAGTGGAAATGACGCGCGTTATGTTTAACGTTACAGTGCCGAGAATTTGAACGTTCATGCGGAGAATTTTATGTTTCGTGGACGATGATCGATCGAACGTGATATGAGTTTCACCGGTAGATCGGCTAAACCTGTGTGAGTAATACTCATTGCATGATTTGGCTTGTTGGTGATAGATCGCGTTCAAATAGCGTACGATCTTCTTGTGTAGATTTTAGACAATTTTCTTCTTTCGTTTTATGTTACGACGACCAGGTTTTCTTTTAGGAAGTCGATAGAATCAGAATAGGAAATGATTGTCCGAAAAGTTTCTTTCCTTTCATAAGGTGATAATAGGTGAGTAAGAATTTTTGTTATATATTATTTTATTGAATTACGTCTGGTCCATTTCGTTCTATTTCTATTATTATGCATAATTTAATAAACTGATATAAAACAAAAAACATTGTGCGTCTATTATTTCCTTATAAGCCGAAAGAAACTTTCCGGACAACCTAATAGGATTCCCGGGGCAATTTACTGAAATCCAACAGAGAATTGATTAGGACTTATCAAAATTTTCCGATGTGATCTGTTGCAGATTAGTTTCACGTGTACATGTATTTGGAAAGACAGTAATTGTAATTACAGTTACAAAGACAGATTTGATATTGATATGAGAATTGAAGCAGAAAATATTTGCAATTTCGTTCCTAAGCAATGCAACAGTAATAAACTTGTTCTTTACGTGTATCGATTTAACAATCGTATTATTACATTTACAATTAAATATTTATTGAACTATATTTTTTATCAGTAATATAAAATATCATTGTATATTTATTTATTTAATTCTATTTAATATTTTTAGTACATTCAATAAATTGAATAAATTTTTTTAAATGTACAAGTAGTTTATTATATCTTTAGAGGTTAGGTCGAAGTATTTGGTTAGGTTAGGTTTAGCAATGCAACAATAATAAACTTGTTCTTTACGTGTATCGATTTAACAATCGTATTATTACATTTACAATTAAATATTTATTGAACTATATTTTTTATCAGTAATATAAAATATCATTGTATATTTATTTATTTAATTCTATTTAATATTTTTAGTACATTCAATAAATTTTTTTAAATGTACAAGTAGTTTATTATATTTTTAGAGGTTAGGTCGAAGTATTTGGTTAGGTTAGGTTTAGCAATGCAACAGTAATAAACTTGTTCTTTACGTGTATCGATTTAACAATCATATTATTACATTTACAATTAAATATTTATTGAACTATATTTTTTTATCATTAATATAAAATATCATTGTATATTTATTTATTTAATTCTATTTAATATTTTTAGTACATTCAATAAATTGAATAAATTTTTTTAAATGTACAATTAGTTTATTATATTTTTAGAGGTTAGGTCGAAGTATTTGGTTAGGTTAGGTTTAAATATGTAATCTTTCTACCATTTTGATTACGATTTAGGTTATGATCTGTTTCTATTTGTTGGCTTGGCAAGTAAATGATTACGGATTTTGTCATTAGGTGGTATTGACAATCACTTAGTCACCAAGCCAATACTTTAAGATATTTGGCTGCAGCTTTTTGCCTGATTAATTACGGAACAGCTGTTGAAATTCATAAGGACAGCAGCGACTGAAATATTGTATGATTTATCTGGAAGATTGCCCATCGTTACTTCCATATAAATGGTCCGCGAGTTTGATTTAATTAATAACGATGACGCGGTATGTAATATCCATCGCGGTTGCGAGGTGTGTTGTGGCTATCCCATCGATTCAAATTAATTCTGTTAATGGCTGTTCGTAGAGTTAGCGATCCTTCGCTATTGATTTTCACGGAACCCGCAAACAACTTCTTGTCCATCGGTTCTACTTGCGATTCTTATTTGATATATAAACAAGGCGATTTTTTCATTGGTCATTTTACATTTTTCATTTTCTTTTCTAATTTTTTTTTTTTCTTTATTACAATGCTATATTCTAATTAAGTAAATTAAGTGATTGCGGATTTTGTCATTATCATCTAATTTAAATTTAGAATTACACGGAAGCTTATAATTAGCATAAGCACGTCGTCTAATAGAATAAAGCGAAATTAATAACAGTCCTATACTGTTTGTTACGGCATTTGCATACTACCAGTTAATTAATAGAAAATACATCAAATGTCGTATTATCAAGTACCTGGTGATTTTACACGGCTAAAGACGCTCGATACTATGACAATTAAATACAGAATCTGATAAACAAGCGTCGTATAGTTTTTATCGACGAATAAATAATACGTAGAAAACACGTATACAGAAAGAAAGAAAAGTTGTTGTTTCGAAGAAGTAGGTTTACCGACCGGCAGCCTATTAATCGGCCTTTTGTCGCCGACGCGTACCGACCGATAGCCCCTTAATCGGCTTTTTGTCGCCGATGCTTACCGACCGATAGCCTATTAATCGACTTTTTGTCGCCGACAATCTTTCTCATTATTTCAGCAATAAATTGTTATTTAGTACTAAAATACCTTGCTCAGTTGCGTCAGTTGCGTTGCTTTATAAGCTGCCGCAATTTTATACCAAGTTAAAAAACTTAGTGTTCGCGATGAACGAAATGAATGGTGTTGGAGAGTCTAAACTGAAACAGAGCCGGCGCCTAAGCTGTCGGTCGGATGTGCATATGCTGTTGAACACTGTTAAAATATCTCGTCAAATTAGAACGATATCTTATACAATTTTTATTAAAAAAAAAAAAAGGTATTATACGCACGTGCAAGTACTATTGGTTGGCAACTAAGTGATTGCGGATTTTGTCATTGCCACCTAATGACTTAGTTGCCAACGCAATATTTATCACGAACTAACAGAATAGGAAAAATGCTGGAAAAATAAGAAAGAGGAGAGTTTCGCGAACGGAGAGGTCGTTCCACCATCGTTCGAAATTCAATAATTACGGCCGGATAGCCAGGAGAATTCGTAGAAATTGGTGGAAGCGAAGATATGTAGCGGTGGACGCGATCGATCGCCACTTTATTAGTTTTCAATGGCGCGACGAGAAGCAAAGAAAGGGCGAAAGAGAAACGAACAGGTCCATAATAATATCGCGCTCGATCGTGCATCCTAAAAATGCAGCCTAAGGAATTGCGCGGTCTGTCGAACTGCAAAATGAACCGAGACACTTCATTCCCCTTTCTACCGTATCGTCGTTCGAGAAGGGAAAACTTAAGGAGCCAATACGGTTCGTGGCTGGGCCGGTTTTATCAATAAAAATATTCGCATTTCTCTTTGCCCGCGAAATTGATACTGCACGACGCTTCGCTCTATTTCTCCGCGATATTCCTTTTTTCTCTTCGACTCGCTCGGTTTTCATCGGCTTTCCGTTATTTCTTCGTTCGAAGTCTTCCTTGTGCCAGAAACGTATACGGCGCGAGTTTTATCTTCCGATTTGCAAGTCGTCCGATTGATTATGAAACGTAGAATTCCCAGATTTGATAGAAATTGCTCAAGTCGCATGTACTTTTTGTAATATTTTTTTTACGCTGGAATGTTTTGCAACAGCAGCAAATTTTGCCCATTTATTCGTAAAAATTGTTTAAAAGTAACATGGAACGTGAGCAGAAGTCAGCGTTTGATGTATCTTATTGTTAAACTGTTCAAATAACGAGGATTACAGTGATATGCAGATTCCCCGGAAATTAATTGTTCGTTACATTGTGATGTGTCATTTCGAAGCGTAGATGTGACTGTTTGTTCTTTGTTAGCCAGGCTTTTGTTCTCTTCGTTCGTTTCCTCATTTCCTATCAGAATTATGTCGTAATTAAATGATTGTCTTATTTTTGAATTTTATTTTTATAATATATACTGCGGTTACCAAGTTGTAATTTAAGCAGCAAGTTGTAACTATTTTTTACGCATGACGAATATACTCGTCAAACACTCTTCAAATTAAATGACTGTCTTATTTTTTAATTTTATTCCTGCAATTTATACCGCAGTTTAAACAACAAATTCTAATTACTTTTCACGCATGACGAGTATACTCGTCCAACACAGAGTACGTGTTTGTTATAACATAGAATTAAATCGTAATTAAATGAACGTCTTATTTCTGAATGTTATTCCTGCAGTATATAGTACAATTACCAAGTTGTAATTTAAACAACAAATTCTAACTACTTTTTACGCATGACGAGTATACTCGTCCAACACAGAGTACGTGTTTGTTATAACATAGAATTAAATCGTAATTAAATGAACGTCTTATTTCTGAATTTTATTCCTGCAGTATATAGTACCAAGTTGTAATTTAAACAGCAAGTTGTAACTACCTTTTACTCTTACTATGACGGGTATGTTCGTCAAACACTCGTCAAATTAAATGAGTGTCTTATTTTTGAATTTTATTCCTGCAATTTATACTACAATTACCAAGTTGCAATTTAAACAACAAATTCTAACTACTTTTTACGCATGGCGAGTATACTCGTCCAACACAGAGTACGTGTTTGTTATAACATAGAATTAAATCGTAATTAAATGAACGTCTTATTTCTGAATTTTATTCCTGCAGTGTAGAGTACAATTACCAAGTTGTAATTTAAACAGCAAACTATTTTTTACGCATGACGAGTATATTCGTCAAACACTCGTCAAATTAAATGGCTGTCTTATTTTTTAATTTTATTCCTGCAATTTATACCGCAATTTAAATAACAAATTGTAATTACTTTTCACGTATGACGAGTATACTCGTGCAACACAGAGTACGTGTTTGTTATAACATAGAATTAAATCGTAATTGAATGAACGTCTTATTTCTGAATTTTATTCCTGCAGTGTAGAGTATAATTACCAAGTTGTAATTTAAACAGCAAGTTGTAACTACTTTTTACTCATGACGAGTATATTCGTCAAATTAAATGAGTGTCCTATTTTTGAATTTTATTCCTGCAATTTATACTACAATTACCAAGTTGCAATTTAAACAGCAAGTAGTAACTATTTTTTACTCATGACGAGTATATTCGTCAAACACTGGTTAAATTAAGTGAGTGTTCTATTTTTGAATTTTATTCCTGCAATTTATACTACAATTACCAAGTTGCAATTTATACAGCAAATTGTAACTACTTTTTACGTATGACGAGTATACTCGTCGAAAACAGCTAACTGTTTAAAACAGCGTTCATTTTACCGCTCAGAGACTCAGCTCGTTCGTTGAGTTTCTAGTTCAATCTCACCTTTAATCAATCTTAATTCGATCACGGTCGAATGGAATCCGAACCCGATAGAACACATTCGACAGAAGTCGGTGAGAAAATTTTCTTCACGCGTCTTTTTCTTGCAACGCATTCTTATTCCGCGGGGTGCGCGCGATAACGAGTCCGTGGCCACGAGGCCGCGACTTCTCTCCTCGAATCTCGACCCAGTTTCCCACTTACAAAGGACGGTCACGGAATATATCCTCGTTTAATTCCAGCGCGCGACACGGCACGTCCGCGTGTGTGCCGTACGACCCGCGCCGGCCATCCAGCAACTGGCAGCATCGAATCGATGAAAGTTTATAGAGACTGGCTGTATAAACGACCAGCAGGCAACCGATACAGCACCCGTAGTCCCACGAACATCCCTCGAGCGTCGTTGCGTCGATCTCCTCGTCCATAGTTGAGGACGCGCAACGTTTTTCGTCGCCGCTTCGTTTCCTCGAGCGACGACAGACTTCCTCGGTGAGTGCGTGATTCGCTTAAAATTCTGATATGGTAAACACGGAGAAAGTAAACGAAGATCGCTCGTAGAAAACACCGTGTGGCTGTTAAAATTGAAGAATTTTGATTTTCCATTGGAAATTGATAGAAGCTTCGAAATAGCAAGCTATTAATTCTATAGTTTGTTTAAAATGCGTCCTAATACCTTCGAATTATTACCTGTCGTTAAATAACTTTCTCAAGTGACGCTATTTTGGAAATTGCACATTTCTCTCTTAAACTTGTTGTGATTTGTGGCAGAGCCACGTGTCGTTGTAATATTGTAAAATTTGTATTTTTTTTCTATCTCCTATGTAATTTCTAACTTATCAACATCATCGCTTATGGTTTAGAGCAACGATACTTGTAAATAGTATGTAGTATTTAATTTGTTCGACACAGCAGAATTGCTTTCCTAAAAGTAGATGGTATCATCGTTACAGTCTGAACACGATTGCCTTTGTAATGGGAAGGCAGCAATTTAAAATTCACCAGTTAGGATAATGCATGCATGTGCTGGAGCAAAAACGATATTTTCAAACGAAGAGAATTTTACTGGAGAGATCGCGACCCAATTGCAGCGTAAGTGAGACGAGGCAATTTCGCGTCATCTGTTAACGAAAGCTCGTCTGATATCGACATGTTTCGCCTTGTTTAAAGGGGACAATTTCCTTCAAGGTCGAATACGTGTCCAACGCAATACTTTCCATGTACAACATACTTATGACCGTATAAATGTCGCTGTCGCAGAGAACACGAAAATAAATGGTATTTATCAGGCAACGTCGTTTTCAATTTATATCTAATGCTTTAACAGCACAGAGATTTCATAGTAGGCGATGTAATAGATCGGATACGTTGGGAATAAACTGTTCCTCTTGAATTATTACTTCGTCAAATCCAGATGTAAATAATTTTCAGGAATTTTTCACAACTGCGAATTAAATTCGTCGTTTAAAAACTCGTTTAATATTTATGATTCCTAGCATTTGGAAATCACGTTGATCAATTTTGTAAATCGAAGGGTAGCGCAAACGTTACGAACGCTATCTCTTAGATCTGCCTTAGCGGCAGAAAAATGCAGATGGTTCATTTAGATGGTAAATTAGAATTTGACTGCGCTTATGGTTAAATCTTTCCTTAAATTTCAACAAAATGTTGACCAGTTGGCTGTTTCTCACTACGACGAATATACTCGTTACGAAGGGATGGCAATATTTTCCTCTACGACGAATATACTCGTCACGAAGGGATGGCAATATTTTCCACTACGACGAATATACTCGTCACGAAGGGATGGCAATATGTTCCACTACGACGAATATACTCGTCACGAAGGGATGGCAATATTTTCCACTACGACGAATATACTCGTTACGAAGGGATGGCAATATTTTCCTCTACGACGAATATACTCGTTACGAAGGGATGGCAATATTTTCCTCTACGATGAATATACTCGTCACGAAGGAATGGCAATATTTTTCGCTACGACGCATATACTCGTCACGAAGGAGTGGCAATATTTTCCACTACGACGAATATACTCGTCACGAAGGGATAGCAATATTTTCCGTTACAATGAATATACTCGTCACGAAGGAATGGCAATATTTTCCACTACGACGAATATACTCGTCACGAAGGGATGGCAATATTTTCCACTACAACGAATATACTCGTCACGAAGGAATAGCAATATTTTCCGTTACAATGAATATACTCGTCACGAAGGAATGGCAATATTTTCCACTACGACGAATATACTCGTCACGAAGGGATGGCAATATTTTCCACTACGACGAATAGTCGACTTTCTTAGAACACGGAGAAAAGGCAAGCAGATAAGCAAAACACGTTTGTAGCGAAAGTAATAGACTATTCGAAGTAATTACAATTACAATAATTAGAAATGATAGTAATAAACGCTACCGCGAGAAGCGGAATAAACAAGAGAAGTGGAAAAAGTATGGCATTTGATGATTCGTGATTGAGTGTAAATGATATTCTATGTAAATGTACATGATAGATATGTCTATATATAGCTGAAGGTTACAAA
Organism: Bombus haemorrhoidalis; assembly: GCA_014825975.1. Lineage (NCBI taxonomy): Eukaryota > Metazoa > Arthropoda > Insecta > Hymenoptera > Apidae > Bombus > Bombus haemorrhoidalis. The sequence continues at coordinate 2,200,907 of CM026177.1, forward strand.
GCTATGTTAATTATTATTATTTGCTACTATTTGTGTCATCTACCTATTTGATGGATCAGCTTACAGAAATGAGTTGTTTAGGAGCGAGCTACCTCTGACGCCCCTAGTAATTCAACATCATTTGCTAATCGACCTCTTTGATGATTAATTCGTCGCTTATTCATCAGCAATCTGACCCACAGCTCATCGGATTCCGAATTAATTTCCATTTGCGACCGAAAGATTCTAAGGGGAATTCCGGAACATGGGCATGGATACTGGATAAACAAAAACAAAGAAAAAAGGAACAAAAAATGGGAGAAAAAGGCGGCAGGAGGGAGAAAAATGACACGTGTCCGCATCTGACCATGGAGAAATAGTAGAAACGTGCTGGAAACGTAGAAACGCAGAGGGATGATCGTCAACGATCGGGCTGACGCAGAAGGCAATTCCGCACATTCGCAGTCAGATCTATCGCTAGTTAAGTGTCGCAACATCGGTATCGGGGAATACGTTGTTAAGCCTGTGCCACACTCGTCCATACGTTCAATCCCCACGTGAAACTTTTCGCCGTAGCGGCTATGCGAGCCGATACTCGATATTGCGTAATTCAATTGAAACTGTGGCTCGATCGAACGACCGGAGTTGCCTGGTTGTCGATTAAAAAAGGAAATGAAAGAAAAAAGAAAGGGCAGTCGTTGGAAGAAAAAAGTGGGCTCAGCTGTACTAACCGGCGCGACGCGGCTATCTCAACGCAAGCTACTCGATTCGTATTGTATTTGTATCGTAGACGCGCCTAATGATCGACTGATTCTACGAGTCCATCTCTTTTGACAGTGTGTTGCTTTCGCAGAACCGTAGAATTTCACTATGCTTATGGTTAAATCCTTCGTTGAATTTGAAAAAAATGTTAACCAGTTGGCTGTTTTTCACGAGTATACTCGTCACGAAGGAATAACAGTATTTCACGTTACGTCGAGTATACTCGTCGTGCGTAAAAAGTAGTTAGAATTTCCTTGCGTAAAAAGTACTTACACTTTGCTGTTCTAATTGCAATTTGATAATTGTAGTAAATTGCAATAATAAAACCAAAAAATAAGATGTTCGTTTAATTAAAACTCAATTCTATATTATAACAGCCACACATATTTCATGTATGACGAATATATTCGTCATCGCCTATTTCTTTCGGCACGTTCTACGTACACATTTTTCAAAGAATCGCAACAGCTAGTTGGTTAATTGATTACCTGATAAATGCATTTGTTACCGTGAAAAATAATTGCCGAAACGAATTGCGCATTATTTAAGCTTCCAGAAAATTCCATAATTTTATGAAATAATTAATGACAGCAAATTAGTAGAATTCCACTTATCTGAACTTATTTGCGAACAAATAGTTCACATTACTCAAGTTTGTTGATTCCGCTTATTACTACGATTTTCCCTTCAAATGGCAGGAATTTGCCATTAAATAAATAGATTCGATCAGCAGCCCATTTAACCAGACGTTAATTGGAATTTCGTTGAATGAAGTTCTACCATAATACGTTAACTATTCGAGTTAATCAAGAGCAGATTCTCTTGGATCATGCAACTTCGTATTGAAGTTTACAGGCAGATGACAAGAACTGCGATATCTGGAATCAGTCAGCTGTACGTACATTCGTTGCCTTGGGTCGATGGTAAAACAGCCTCAAAAGGATTTCAGTGCATGGCCCTTTGCTCTCGAGAAATGAATCGAGAAACGGTGTTTTTGGTGCAGCAATTTCTTACGTTTCAAACCTTTCTCTTACAATTTCTACCCAGAAAATTGTAAAAACATGCAGCAGCGTCACAATAAATGAAATTAGTCAAGAATTTACCATAGTAAATTGTAAGAATTTGATATCACGCAGCAACATAATATTCCAGTTAAAAGAATTTATAAAGCAGGATAGAAAAAGACATTAATTCCTCAAAGAAAAACGACCATGCACCCAAATCCTTTTCACACTGTTTTACCATCAACCTGGACCATCGAATACACATACGGTCAACTGATTGCAAATTTCCCGATTCCTGTCATCTGCTTCTTAGCGTCTCGTTGTCATTACAATGTAATCTTTTATTCCACTTTGTTCTAGGTCATTTTGCGTTAGACACTGTATCGAAGTTTTAAGACTATACACATAGTTTTTCCTCGAAATAAACAACCGACACGGTAGGTTGCTTATTACAACTCAGCTATGCTATTCGGTTCTCGAATAGGACGAAAAACAATACATCAGAGTCGCTAGTACCGCAATGGGAAAGCTCTTACAGATATTCTATTCGCCTTCTACTAAACGACGTGGCCATGTTCATTCGACCATACAAATTTACGATTTCTCGCTTGCTTTTGAAACGAAAGACAAGGAACATGACGAGAGTAGCCATCCACATGTTATTTAGCAATTAAGTTAGAAAAATTTGCCGAATGTCCAGCTGGGAAAATTGTAAATGACAAATTAAATAACAAAAAAGCCCTACCTTATCAGGTAGTGCGCCGAATTTGAGAAGCTTGGAAATTATCTTACGCGAATGTTGCTGTTATTTGAGACTATACTCGCGCAGCTGGAGGCGATGTAGTGAGGTCGTAAAATCGGTCAGGCGTTGAAGTAAAAACATGGTTGAAGAGCGAAACACGTAAGTTGAGACATTTTAGGGGAGATAAGCGGCTCGAGCCTTGTTCAGGGCCGACCATGTCAACTCGCAACTAGTTCTTTCTTGCGAGTAGGTAGGTCGACGGTAAAGAATTCCCTGGCAACCCTGGTCACGGTATGCAAACGACCCTGAGTGCGGTTAGATCAATCGGTGTCACCGTTTAACATTTTCATTTACGACCTCGTTGTATATATCGCTGCCAGCTATGCGAGACTCGCGCTGGTAGTTTGTGAGACACGTACAGACAGTGTCACGTATATTTCAACTGTACGAATTTTTTACCTACGCTTAACATTTTGCACAGTCAGAATGTTTCAGAGGTGAAACGAATTTGCATACACCTCGTGGCCAATTTTCTATTTAAAGAAAGAAAAGTGGAATCTGAAGAGGAAAATGGTACAGTAACATTCGCTTAAAATTTTTTTTATATCTTGCGACAGTGTTGGTAAAAATCGAAACTTAAAAAATGAGTTGATAGTACAAATGCAATTTGATAAAGGGAGAATAATTTTTGTGAAATTGAACGATCAGAATCGACGACTTGCAGGAGAAAAGATGGGATTTGAGGTAAACGAAAAATTGTCCATCCAGAAATTGACTATCGTCTAATTATTTAATTAATAGATTTTGTGATCTAAATGACCGATGATGTTTAAAAAATTTTTTTCAAATTTTCTTCTTACATATGTCGCGAGCAAAATTAATATTTTTTCGGTTCGAACATTCGACGCGTGCTCAGTATTCACATTCGCCGCTCCTGGAACATCGGAAGTCTCAGCGGTCTGTCTCTGGGACATTTTATTTTCGAGCAGTAGCTTCACAGCCGCATTCGAGTTCTTCTCTGTCCACTTTCCTTTCTTATACTTTGAAATTTCAGAAATTTTTCCGCGGCAGAAACTGGAAAGAGATTAAACGAACTTCTTCTAATTTAATTGCGCTTGCCAGTAGATTGAACTTGCAGATAAAAAAATTTCATCTGTGGCGATCGACAGCCGATTAATCGGTACTGGTTGAAACGTGGTTTTAGATCATAATATACGTAAAATACGAAGAAAATTGGGAAACTGCGGCTGATAATTACACTTAAGCTCTAGAAATTGTGATATTATGTAGGTTATATTATGTTAGCCATAAATTAAGTTTAGATATATCTAATCGATAATTAGCCAAGTTCAAGTATACTTGATCAATTTTTCAAACGCGATTTTCTCGAAAGCGGCAAACCTACTTCTAGAATAAAAAGTAGAGATTATACCGCGAATAAAGTAAAAAAAGCAACAATATATTGTGATCGTTGTAAGGGCCAGCCGGCCCTCCTTCTAACATATTTTAAAAAATTACATAAAAAAAAAATAATTATATTCAGTTTACAATATTGAATTTCTATGATTTTACTATTGAATGTCTGTACATAATGTTAAGATAAAGTAGCATTCAATAAAATAACAAAATAACATACGTGACACTGTCTGTACGTGTCAATAAACATATTTTTTACTATCTACTTTGCGAAATACAGGTGAGCCACCGGTGATGCACGCCGCTTCACGGGACAGACTCGTGTGAGCCACCGGTGGTACACGCCGTCTTAGGGGACAGACACGTGTGACTCATCGGTGATGTACGCCGGCGTTAACACGTTAATAAACTAGATGTAGTACACGTGATAGAACAAAATCATTTGCCTCTCCGAGTAACAAAATATCAGCTGTAAAAAAATGACTTGGAACGCTCGACATACGACGTATACGTTTAACGTGTCAGAACAGCGAAAAAATGGAAAGAACAATATACTATACACGCAATTCTCACAGTTATTTTTATTTCCATTGAAACAGAAGTCTAAAAAATAATTATTTATGGTTGCCATTGTACGTATAGCAATGGATGCTGCACGACACTCCCATAGACATTTTTCTTCTGTTGGTCCACGAGGATATACAATGTTCTACAAAGAAAGAGGAGATTGAAAGGGCAACACGAAAGACAAAGAGAAGCAATGTCCTATTGCAATATGTTTTAACAAATATAATCACGTGTTGTAAAAATGTGTTATTGTTCTTGGCGAAGAGAATTGAACAGACGCAAGTAAAGAAGTTTATCCCTGGCCAATCTCACTGTCAGATTTATTATTCGAGGATGCTTATCAAATTCAAATACGCATCCATCTCTGACAAATCCCCTTCAAGATGTCTCGTACCTAATACCTTGTCGCAACTTATTGTTAGCTATTGCCCTTTTTCGCATTGAAACTGCCGTTGAAGCTGACCTGGATCGCTGGAGATCGATTGGATCCGATCATGGAGATTTTCGGGGCATCGGCGAAGGAACACAGCGACTGTGTATTATCTGCGTTTCGAATATTTCAAGCGCAGCTCCTGCTCATATCGTGTCGTACACTGGAAACTTGGCGTAATTCGGTTGAAGCGGATCAGACGATTGGAATGGTCGCGTGGTCCTCGATCGCTGGGTAAACAACAGGGAAAAGAAAGGGAAGAGAGAAACAAAAACTTGAGAATGTAAAATTTGACAGAAAGTTGGGCGGAGTATTGAAATATCTGATCCATTTAAGTTTCTGAAAACGATGGTGGAAAGTGGGTGACGCGAAATTCCCAGCCACCATCTATCGCAACGATTGCTGGCGTGTCAGCCGACTTTTGAATCGCACGGAATACTCGAATCAATCACGTCGATTACGTCGCGAAACGTCAGCTGGTCGACGACGAGACGCGCGTCACACGATTGGTAGCCGAGACTTATTAAAATTTGTTTCTTATCTGCATCTGCTTCCAGAGTGCTCCTCACGTGTTCTTTAGCGCTCGTGGCTCTTGTCCTTCGAAGGAACGTCCGCGTTATTTCGGTTTCACGCCATTTACGATCGCTTCTCGCTTCGAGACAGCCAGCGTTCCATCGTGCAGGCTTCAAAAGGTCATCGATGATACAGCTATGATGAGCTCTGTATGGTGTTCAGCTTGCAAAATTAACAACAAGTTTCCAAAATTCATTTCCACAAGGAAAGAAGTCAACTCGAGTTGATATCAAATAGAAGCAGATACGAAGGAGTCTCAAGGATACATGGAGATCTTGAGGAAAGTAACCTTATTGCGTAAGGAACACAGCCCAGAAATGGTGCTTAGCCCTAGCCTCTGACTAAAACAACCTAATGTTAGGTTTCTGAAAGGTTGCTCTCATTTGTAAGGAAATAATAAACGCACAGTGTCTTTTGTTTCATATTAGTTTACTAAATTATATAATAATAGAAATAGAACGAAATGGATCATACCTAATTCAATAACACAACATAAAACAGAAATTGTTGTTCACCCATATCACCTTATGAAGCAAAAGATACTTTCCGGACGACTTAATAGAAACCATAGTCAGAGTTAAGGACAGCAAGAAATCAGGCAAATGGAAACATGGATTGCCTTAGCAGACTAGAATTTAAAAACTGACTAGTCAGAACTATAGATTATGTCAGCAAACGTTATTAGTGTTTGAAGACTGGAACTACTATTAATTAGCCAATAGGACAAATGGCGTAACACGTGAAAATTAATGTTACAGAATAAGAGGGGAATATGCAAAACGTTTTATTTGAACTATTGCTCGTACGATGGAAGAAAGAAATCGTGTAATCGACGTATTGAAATATAAGCAGAGAACACGTGTCAGAAGAATCTAACCGCAAGGAAAATTTTCTTCAATTTTGACACTTTTTCTGTTAAAAATCCACAACACTTGCGAGCATACAGTGGGAATTAAAAATTGTAGCAAACTAACACTGTATAATATTGGAAACTGCAATGGAAGATTAGGCTACAAGTGGGAACTTCTGTATATGCAAATCTTGGGCAATTATTAATTACTATATGCGGTTACATATATTTGTGTATTTGTTATAAAAGTGGACATTTTTATAGATTTTCGAATAAATTTTGTTTGATCGTAATCGATAATACAGGCTGCTTAAAAAATGAACACGTATTTCATGGTACAATGAAAATTTAGCCCTCTCCTCTTTAGGATTTATTTCCGACAATTTTGTTGCTCGCACACGTTCACGCTTTTTATTTCTTGCATAGATTTCTCCTATTTTTATACCACGTTTATTACGCAGTGGAGAAAACATTGGAGAAATATACAGTGACGTACAAAAATACCTGAACGCTCAGGTTGCCTGAAATCAAGCTTGTCACCTGCGCTGAACGTTTCAGTAAAATAATCGCGAGTAGTCGCAGATTACTCAACTGCGTGGAAAGTAGTGAGCAGCAGGAAGAAAAATTGCAACAAGCCACATCTGATATGTTCGGATATTTGACTGACCGATATTCCGCCATTCTCGCCACAGAAAACTTTTGTGCTTTAAATTCTACGTGTTGTATAAAAAATCTGGAAATTAACACATATTAACCTCAATAATATTAAAAAAGTTTCAATAATTTACACAGTCGTCGTCAGTTTCTCAATTTTCTCGTCTAAGATTCTTAGCAGAAAAACGTCACCAAAACAATCTCGAGCGATTTCAATTTCGTGTCTCGTGTTACACGTTGTATACGTTGAAAAATAGACCACAAGTTGTAATATACTAGCGTATCGTATTACACTCTGTCGTTCTCATATTTCACCTACGTTATCGACTGCGATCTGCAGATCTTAGCGACGTTTTTACCGATCAGACAAAAATAGCTCGTGAAACGAATGTAACGTGCGAGTAAGAGAAGATAGGAAATGATTCTGAAGCGGTTCGAGTTGACTTCGCCGCCTTCCGCAACAACGAGGCTTCCTTTCCTGTGATATCGAAACTTCGATTTGTACGTGGCTGAGCGCCATTCAAGAACCGATTCACCAGCTTACGATGGTATCCTCCATTAATAGAGGCTGGCCACCGTGAACTTTTGATGTATGTAAATGGATGAATAATGGCCAGGTGAATATGTAGATTGCAGAATGACAGATCGAGAACTTGCTTGCATCCACTTTAATGATTTATGGCCGGCTATTATCCCGAGACTTTGTCTTGCGTCATTTCTTCGCCGACGCTAATCACGAGATCTTGTGCAAGTTTTTCGTCGTCGCTGGCAATCAATTCCAATTAACTTTCGGCAGAAGAGCTCTATGGAAAATTCTACGCTGAAAAATGTAGGATGATCTGGATTATTCATGTTTAACGAAATTTCAATGCGATAGCAGAGATATTTTTAGCATCGAAGGGAAATCATTGGCAGATGAATAAATGCAAATGTTTGTGTGTATATATATATATATATATATATATATATATATATATATATATATATATATATATTATATTGCATATTAAACGTAGATATTGTCACCTTTTCGAAAATTTATTTTGACATATAATTTTCATGTACAAATGAATAAATTTTGATACGAAATATGCATGTTTAATAATGGTGTTTAGTAAGCAGGTGTATAATGTTAATCGTTGTTGCATATTCTTGTAAAGTATAAAAAGAAAGAAATTATTTGGTATTAGGTTGTCCGAAAAGTTTCTTTCGTTTTTACGAGGAACTAATAAACGCACAATGTTTTTTGTTTTATATTATTTTCTCGAATTACGATCCATTTTCTTCTGTTCAGATAAACACATTACACAGACTTGGTTTCACCTTTGTATGGATGTGGTGTAAAAAACACGTTAGCGAAAGAACATTTTTCGGACAACCTAATACTTTGCAGCGTATCGAATTCGTATAAATACAACGAAGGTTACTTCTGATATTTCGGCGCATTTTGAAATCGATATTTTTGGGAGGGAGGGGATTTTTATTAAACTTGAACATCTTCAAATTTCCAAATATCCAGGTTTTCAAATTTGTTAATGTTTAAATTTTCAAACTCTCTGATCTCCGGTTTGTCGAGTTTATAAATTTTCAATTTCTCAAATCTCTAAATTGTTGATGTCGTCAAGTTTTTAATCAGGTCATTCGTTAACTTGAAACTTCTACATATAATCACGAAATTAATAGGTAACGAAGGAGTAGACGTTTTTAGTCTTTGCAACTATAAAATGAACGTACGAAGTTAATTATTTTGATAAAACCGGAGCGTGGAATTAATAAATTAAGGATTAATAATAATTTAGTATACTTTTCTTTCGTTGTCAAATTAGACTAATATTGGACATTTCTATTTAAAGAGCTTGCACAAAATATTAAAATAGCATTCTCATTATATTAGACAAGATAATCCATTCTAATTTATTCATAGAATAAAAGTGTTAAATAGTAACATTCAATACATTTTGCATAAATACAGTTACGACGTTCAATTCGATATCCAACGAATTCAATGTAACAAAATCTGACGTCGTTAATAATTGAGGAATTTTTTGAAACAGGTATCTGTGTTATCATTGTAATAAATTTATTGTAAACATATAGACAAGACATATAGACATCTTCCTAGTTGGATTATTATGAAATTTTTATTTATTTCCTAAATAAGTATGAAAGAACAAAGCTCTTTTAATATTTAAAGGCTTTTGCCCAGAAATCTGAATTATCCTGACGATATCACAATAACTGTAATTTTTCAATAATTGTAATAATTCACAAGTATTTGATTGAATTTAATTACCGTTCATTGTCAACAAAATGATACAAAGTACTGAAATAACAGTTTTCTAAAAGTATTGCGTTGGCAACTAAGTGATTGCGGATTTTGTCATTAGGTGGCATTCACTTAGTTGCCAACCCAATACACAGCTCGAACATGTACAAATTCAAATAGCTATAATTATGTATAATTGTATAATATCGTAAATATAACAAAAGGAAGTCCTTTTCAATATTAAAATACTAAAATTCCAAATTCCATGTTGTCGGAAAAATATCGTAACGAAATTAGAACTTGTGGCGGTACTCGACAACAAATACCACTGCACAACACCAACTAGAGTTGGACGACGGTAGCGCAGTGGTTAGCGCCTTAGGTTCCCGAACTTCGGGACTCGAGTTCAAATCCCGGCGACTGGAGTTTTTCCGATTTTTCTTCAACGCATTTAAATTAGAAGAAAAGCAGCGAAAAAAATCTATCTTTGGCCTCCACACGAGCAGTAGTTCTATCATACACAAAATATATACCTGCTGTAACTATATACTACAACATTATCTACTATTACAATCATAACACCTCAAAACTGTAATTTCAATCGTGACGTATTTACGTTCCTTGTCAATTCCATAATCTTACGCGATATCATGCAACAGGAAAAAACAAAAATGATAAAAAAATGCTGAATTTCAGTTTTCTAAAAGTATTGGGTTGGCAACTAAGTGATTGCGGATTTTGTCATTACGATTGGTACAAATATACAACTCGAACATGTATAAATTCAAACAGTTATAATTAAGTATATAATTATGTACTATTTCGTCATTTATATAATAAGTTGTATAATATCGTAAAACTAACAAAAGGAAGTGCTTCTCAATATTAAAATACTAAAATCCCAAATTCCATGTTATCACAAAAATGTCGATCTTGGTAATAAAATTACAGCAACTGTAATTTCAATCGTGACGTTATTAACGTTCCTTGCCAATTCCATAATCTTACGCGATATCGTGTAACAGAGAAAGCAAGTATCCTACAAAGTAACTGAAATATCAGTTTCCTAGAAGTACTACACAGCTGAAACAAATTCAAATGTGTATAATTAAATCGCGTCTCGGGTTTCGTTGAATTCAGTTGCAACTCTTGCAGCTACTGGAAATGCGAAGAAAAGGGAGGAAGAGGACATCGAAAGGGAGCTTTCCGGCTCAAATTTCGAAAAGCAACATAATATTGCGGCCACGGATACGTACGTTACACGTATTTCGTTATACGTGTGCATGTTAATACACAAACATACACTCACAGACGATAGATAACGATGCGTGTGTAGGAATATGCGCGGCTAGTGTGCTACTTTTAAAGCGAACAGACACGATGAGTATTACGCCAGCTTCTATATAATCCGCAATATTCACCATGTACGACTACTCTATCGCCGAAACACTGACCATTCACTTGCACCCACGCAGACTTTTCCCACTGTGTAGATTGTTAATATTTAATACGGCTGCTACATAATACCAAATGTGTATTTACCTCTGAAAAGCTTTCAGGGTGGCTTTAAATCTCCAGCCAGATTTACGACGCTCTATAAGCAAATGTTTCGTCGCGAAAATTTTAATACATCATTAATACGTGTGTGCTAACATTTCTGCAGATTACGACTTTTTCAAAAATCCTAAATATCGTGCACGTACATGTTCCGCCGATTACACGTTATAGTTTCTGTTGCAAGCTCTGGTTTCTGTACTTACATGGGAATCCTGGTGACTGAGACAGGCGGATTTTCATGAAACTTGGTAGAATTATCGGTGAAACCTAGTTAAGAATTTCACCATAATTTCTTTTTTGTTTTAAGACAAAATTTTATCTCTTTTATCTCTTTTGATATAAATGAGAAAAGCTACCAAAAAGTGGTTGAGATAAAAGTTTGAGCGTGTTCAATTCTTAGAGACGAGCGAAATGTAATTCTGTCGACCTACGTAGTTAACTTTGATCGTTGTAAGTTGTATGATAAAATGATTAATAAAATGATGTCTCGTTTAGCAGACATGTACAAATAACACCTATACATATTGCAGGTATTTTGTATAGCGTGTGGCGAACAGTTATATTGGGCTGGCAACTAATTGATTGCGGGGTTTTTCGATACCACCTAATGACAAAACCCGCAATCACTTAGTTGCTGAATAGACCAGTCTGCGAGGCAACCTGTGAACTTTTCGTAAAATTTCCTCCGTAAGATGTTGCGATTATTCGCGCGGTGGAATTTCTTCCTGCTCGTCTTTGGTTCAACTGGACTGCGGAAATTGGATTAACGAAGCGGCTAGCCGCACACTGGCATCGTCTGATTATTTCCAATGACAAATGAGCCGCAGAGGCCTACCGTTGTGGAAATTCAGGTGGATACACGTTGCCGCTGATAGTGTGACCGCGACACCATTGCTGGATTCTCGGGCGTTCAAGTGCGAATAAAGACGATGCCACATCTCGTGCCCACATATATTTCGTTTTAGAACCGCAACCATGGTAAGGTATTACGGACGTGATGCATTATGAGCGCGGAACAGTCCGAAACTAGAACAATATTTCCTGGATAAATTTTGCCTGGAATACGAGGTCACGAAGCAGCGAAAGAAGATGCTAGTTGAAACTGTTGGAACTTGCTACTCGCTGCCACGGTCCACACGAATAACACTACGAGGTTGATTTAGTGTATTTATACTATCGGCCGAAAGTATGAAACGCAACCATCCACTTGGTTATTTTTCCACATGGTATAATTTAATTCATTAGAAAATTAAAGAGGAAAGAACGTATGGTGGTTTTATTTTACGTTGTGCTATTTTTGCCGCTAAATCGTATTTTAACGATTCGACCTTCGTACAGTTGATATTTCGAATTGAAATACGAAAATACGCGTACCTGATCGCTTGGAATTGGACTTTTCATAAGCCACTCTGTCATGAGATATTCGAATCGTCATCGAGATGATCGTTCGTCTATGATCCTTAAAAACGTGTGATTGACCGTAAGATTTCGACGTTGAGTAATTTAATAAAAATTAGATATTTCTTTGTAATAAGAATAAAATAAATAAATAAAGAAAAGACAGTTTGTAATAAAAAATAGCGATTAGTGAAAAGCATAATTAATCTGTCTGATATGAAGAAATTAAGTATTAAATATATACAATTGTAGGTGAAAAAGTCCTTGCGTAGAAAAATATTTCGAGCAATTTATTTCTGATTTGCAAGTCGATTTACATCGGGATCCTCTTGTAAACTGCGATATTAATTAACCAGTTTAGTTGTTGCAACCTGTTTAAAAAGCGTGTACCTACAATGTGTCGCATTGTACAAATTTTTTTCGTAACAATTATTTATAATTTTTTATTTGTTCGCTTTATTTCAATTTTGCCAGCGGATGTTGAAAACATCTTCAAATTTACGAATATATTTTGACCTTCGCTAAAATTGCAATTTAAACAGCAAATTGTAACTACTTTTTACGCATGACGAGTATACTCGTCGTAACACAAAATATTGCCATTTCATCGTGACGAGTATATTCGTCAAGAACAGCTCACTGGATAAAAACGAATAATATCGTTAAGGAAAATTGGATGTTTTCAGATCGGTAGACCGTGTGACTACCGTGCAACATAAATCGCAGGAGATTTAGCGCTGCTTGGTCAGACGTCCCATCGCATTACACGGAGCCTTGCGAAGGCTACGTGTCTGTGACTGAAAAATATCTTTGTATCCACAAATGTGAAAGGAAAATAGGGGAATAATTTCAAAGATAATTATTTAATAAAATCTCATTGTCACTTTAGCGAAGATATTCTGTACAAATTCAACGTTAGCTAGAAGTTGTTACATCGGTCTAATCAAATTATTACGCTTACAAGTTGCTAATGAAAATACTACCAGAGTACATTTTCAAACATATTTAACGCAATTATACATTCAATGGAAAATTATTCGAAAATATAGAAACATAGTCTAAACACATTGTTGCAAACAACTTCGAACAACTTGAAGTAACTTCGTTGTTATTGCTCAACGACTATTCTTTGCGAACGAATAACCGCATTAATCACAAAAATGTGGAAGTTTAAATCGTAGCAACAATATCGAAAATAGAAGAGATAAAGAAGGACTAATGTGTCTTCCGTAGCGGCCCATGGCCATTGAGGAAGTTCCAGGTTTGAAGTACACGTGTTGGCCACGTGGCCCGTGAAAAGACCAAATCCTGGAATTTACTAAAAAATACCATGGGCCTTCGAAGAGAAAATTTATTGTTCTATTACGGGAAACGAGGAGAAGCTCATAGTGTAGCATAGTTGTTACACAGTCGTACGGAGTTTGTATCGATTCAATATCAACTTCGTGTCACATCTGCGTCATCAACGTTTGAGTTCGACCTGTATCACGTTACAATCTAAAACAACACACATTCGGCATCGAAATAAATGTTGTTCAAGTATCGGAGATAACATCGAACACGTGCTTACCACCTCGTTTCTAATCTCGTGCCACATAAATAAACTGATTTCAGTTTTATAAAACGAAGTTTCAGTTTGATTAAAGAGAAAGCAAAGTAACTTGTCGTGATACTATCACAATTTCCGAATATTTTTCATTTCAACGTGTCTGCGGCACTCGCCGTTTTAATATTCTCCCTTCAAAATTATACGAACTCTCTGTGTTGACATATATGTACATAAAATTATTGTACTGTACAAAGCCTCAAAAATACAGTACAATAAATATAATATATATTTCAATTAACCTACATTTAATTTGTATATTTTATATATACAGAGAGTGGGAGTTTATTCACGATAAACATGGCTTTTGAACGCGTAAGTTTCAAGATTGAGTAGGTGACGTTTAATCCATAAAAGTATCTCTCTTCCCAGTCTACAAATTTCGCTTCAGTAGCGATGATCTTTCTAGCTACATAACGATAATCCTTGTCACGTGTAGAGAATATTATTCGCCGTATTAGTTGTCTCTATCCGCTCCTCTATTTTATCTACTTCAAGCAGAATATTATAGAGCAGCAGCTCTGTGCTACCTGAACCTTGCAGTGGTCTATTAACGAAGCAGTCTTCAGTGTACGGAACTTGCGGCTATTCGGAGGTGCATGGACAGTTAACGAGGCAAGACGCTCATACGCGTGTAGTAGGATACGCGAGATACTTTTATATATTTCATAAATATAATAGGAATTATGCACCCGTGTCTATTAAGCGGTTAGCTGTTCCTGACGAGTATACTCGTCGCGAAGAAGTGGCAGTGGTTTGCATTACGACGAACCCTGTCGGTAATAAAATTAAAAAATAAAAAGTTCGCTCCATTACGGCTTAATTCTATATTACAAGAGCCACACTTTTCAAAATTTTCAAAAAGATCGCAATAGCTAACTAGCTAAGGATCTTCTGTCCGTTTGCATGTTCGCTAGCAAAATGTGTCTTCGGTCCTATGCAATAAAAATATAAGCGATATTAGGTTGGGGTTATTTCATCGCGTATTTATCAGTTCCCTCTGCACTTACCTTCTATCGAGAAAATTAAAACGCGTGAAATACTACGCCAGCGATTCGTCTTGGCTGACCAATGAAGGAAAGGAAGCGTTGGAATAAATAGCGCGCGAGTGGAGAGATACTGCACGAAAGGAAACACGGCGGATATTTCTTCGTCGATGTTTACCCGCCCCGTGAATATATCGTCGATGAACAGGAATTTATCTAGCGGAATAATGCGGGTCGTTCGGCGGATGGCTCAAGTGCCGACAGTTTCCTATCGTTTTATCGGCTTGGCAACTAAGTGATTGCGGATTTTGTCATTAGGTGGTATTGACAAAGCCCGCAATCACTTAGTTGCCAAGCCAATAGTTGTCAATTTGGCGACACTTTTGTAATTCGCCGAAGGAATCGTGGCTCGTCGAAAAGTTGCATTTGTTCGCGCGTACCTGCACAAATCGTTCGGCGAAGTAATTTTCACCCAGCGAAACGGTTTTCTCCGCGGTCGGTGCGTTGCCTTCACCCCGTGTCGTATCCTGTCTACGTTCCTCGTGACATACTTCGCCCTTGGTTCTTAAATATCGAGGGCGTTTTTACGACCCAGGTAATGGCCAATGTTTGGTCGATTACGCGATTGGCTAGTGGAAAAGTTTCGGTACTCACGTTTCCAGGGATATGTGACATTTATGAGCAGCCTGGCCATCGGGTCGAGTACATTAGAGAATAGCTTTACAAATATGAATGTTTACGTACGAAGAAAACATGCTATATATATATATATATATATATATATATAGTCTCCTAACATGAAGAGTTAACACTTCACCGACCGATAGCCGGTTAATCGGTTTTTTGTCGCCGATGTTTACCAACCGATAGCCTATTAATCGGCTTTCTGTCGTCGATGCTTACCGACCGACAGCCTGTTAATCGGCTTTTTGTCGCCGACGATCTTTCTCATTATTTCAGCAGTAAATTGTTATGTAGTACGAAGGTGCTTCGCTCAGTTGCGTCAATTGCGTTGCTTCGTAAGCTGCCACAGTTTCAAACCAATTTGAAAAACTTAGTGTTCGCGATGGACGAAAAGAATGGTGTTGGAGAGCCTAAATCGAAACAGAGCCGGCGCCAGGGAGAATCTGCGCCTGAGCTGTCGGTCGGACGTGCGTATGCTGCTGAACCACTGGCGGTCGGTAAAGTGTTAAAAGAACTCGTAAGTTATTGGTTGTAGGGGAAATTGTTTTCTTTCAGAAGGGAATTCTTATGGCGATGTTTTTCACTGAAGAGATTGTACATTTGGGACAGAATATATGAATATACAGGATCTAATTATCCAAAAATACATACGCAATTCTCTTGTGTATTAGGATGTTTCTGTATATCGAGATGAGATCTGATCTTTTCTACGGCAACTAAGTGATTGCGGATTTTGCCATTAGGTAGTATTGACAAAGCCCGCAATCACTTAGTTGCCAGCCCAATAGATATTAGGTTGTCCGGAAAGTTTCTTTCCTTTCGTAAGGCGATAATAGACGAACAAGAATTTGTGTTTTATATTATTCTATTAAATCAGATACGATGCATTTCGTTCTATTTCTATTATTATAATAATTCAATAATCTAACGTAAGACAGAAAAATGGTGCCTCCTTTGCTTCCTTATGAAACGAAAGAAACTTTTCCGACAAGCTAATACATTTCAAAAGTTTGTTGTTAGGTAATTTCTTGTTTTTTAAGCCGGCTACTCACCGCAGGTGGAAAGCATCGAAAAGATTGCAGCGTTCGGACAAAAAGCGATATTTGCTACAAGTTAAACGGTTTCCGCTGCTTTTATCATAAATGTGTGGCGATGCGAAATACCAAATGGGATAAAGTTCGAGATTTCCGATAAAGCAGTAACGACTAGCTATCCAAATAATCGCCGACAGTGGCATTTATTACGACAGCGAAAATAAATATATTTTATGTAATTGCGTGAAATTAATCGAGCCAAGTTCGTAAGTGAATCGTTTCCCAGAGGATGAAGCGCCACGATAGCGGATAGCATCGAATTCGAAAAAAAAAAAAAAAAGAAAAATGTCAGCCGCGTATTGTTCACCAGTTGGCTGGCAATCATCGAGCAGGACCACATTTACAAAGCTGCGAACGTACAGCCGTATAAATAACCGGGACACGTCGGTGTTTTCTGTTTCGAAAAGCGAAAACCGACAAAATATAAGCGTCGCTCGCTATTTCCACGTATATGAATTCCCTATGTTCGGCAATTTCTTTCCACGGGGATAAAATCGACGATATCATTGCCGTTTCGTTCATTTTACGCGGAATGTCCCATACGCCGTTTATGTGAATGATTGGAACAGCAGACTAATCGCAAGTAACGAACGTTGGCGCTAAAAAACACGTCGTATAAATTCTCGTAGTTTATATTTTCTAGTTTATAGGTGGATTTTCCGCTGTGACGAATAAAAATCTACACGATCCCATTGACAATAGTTGCGTATGGTAGTTCGGCTTGGCAACTAAGTGATTGCGCGGTTTGTCCATACCATCTAATGACAAAATCCGCAATCACTTAGTTGCCAAGCCAGTAGTTGTCAGCTTTTGAAATTCGCCGAAGGAATCGGCTCGTCGAAAAGTTGCATTTCATCGCGCAAATCGTTTGGAGTTTCTGGTTTCTTTTTGTCATTAACGTCGAAGTGGTCAATTTTGTCGAAAAGATAATCCAAACGCTTTGTTACGCTTTTTTGAGCACTTTTCAAAGCTCCACTCGCCATAGTTTTATTCGTAGGATTCTTCGACTATGTATATGCTTGGAATTGACGAAACTGATGATCTTAATGGAAAAGAGTGGAATACACGGCGTTGAGTATAAATTGCGGATAGCAGGAACGAGATGGGAATGAAAAGTGGTGTTTCAAGTTCGATGAGAGATTTCGTGAAACAGGTAATTGTTCGGAAGGTAACCGAGTTTGAAAAAATAAATATTGTACTAAACCGAGCAATGGATAAAATAATAATGGAAGATGAATTTAATGGAAAATTCGGGTTGGAGAGTTTGCCGGTTCGTGTGTTCCAGGAGTTCGGTAAAACACGGTGAGCGTAGGCGAATAATAACTAGAATTTCTCGAATAATAAGCAGAATTCGTAGACTTGTGCGGACTCAACGACACAACGAACCGGCAGCCCGCAATTATTCCACGTGCGAGCAGCCTCATCGATCTTCGTCGTGAACAACAATAGCGTAGAAACCGGCAAATAGGTGCAAACAAATGCATCAAGCTAAGCATGCAGCACAGACCCGGAATATCCTGTTGGACGTATAAATAATATCCCCATGTTGTGCGATCGTAACCTGTTTTTAAAATAGGCATTCTGTTGCCTGTGTTTCGGAAATATAGAAATTTTCAATCCAAAACAATAGCTATAAATAAGGAGAAAAATAGATAGATAGATAAAAATAGACAAATAAGTAAATAGAAATGAAATACATAAAATTCTAAATAGGAATTATAAATAACATAAAAATAGATAGAGAGATACAGATGGAAAAATAAGTAAATAAAAAAGAAATATGGAATATTTATTGATAATTTCAATTCTAAATGGGCATTATAAACAACATAAACGTAGGTAGATAGATAGAGATATAAAGATAAGTAAATAAGAATGAAATACAGAATATTCATTGATAATCTCAATTCTTATTTGTAGTTGTAGTACAAAAGATTCATTGATAATTTCAATTCTTATTTGGAATACCAAAATTCATTGATAATTTCAATTCTAAATGGAAATTATAAAGAACATAAACATAGTTAGATAGATAGAGATAGAAAGATAAGTAAATAAGAAAGAAATACAGAATATTCATTGATAGTTTCAATTCTTATTTGGAATACAAAAATTCATTGACAATTTCAATTCTAAACAGGAATTATAAATAACATAAACATAGATAGATAGATAGAGATAGAAAGATAAGTAAATAAGAAAGATATACAGAATATTCATTGATAATTTCAATTCTTATTTGTAGTTGTAGTACAAAAGATTCATTGATAATTTCAATTCTAAATGGGAATTATAAACAGCATAAAAATAGATAGATAGATACAAATGGAAAAATAAGTAAATAAAAAAGACATACAGAATATTCATTGATAATTTCAATTCTAAATAGGAATTATAAATAACATAAACATA
>CM026177.1:2229341-2240932 GCA_014825975.1 Bombus haemorrhoidalis
TGCCATTGCCATTGTCATTGCCATTGCCATTGTCATTATCATTGCCATTATCATTGCCATTGTCATTGCCATTGCCATTGCCATTGCCATTGCCATTGCCATTATCATTGCCATTATCATTGCCATTATCATTGCCATTGTCATTGCCATTACCACTGTCATTGTCATTGCCATTGCCATTGTCATTCTTATACATTCTATTTGTAATATCTTTGAAGAATTTAAAATCATTCGAGTCCTTCGCTCGTATTACAAAATCAGAAGAAAAATTAATCAAGCATTGCGAATAAATGATTCACGTTGCGTCATAATCTTGCTGATAAATTCAAATTGTACTTTTAAGGCGCTTTTTCAAAAGTTACAGATGACAAGGCTGTATTGAGTTTAAAATTACATATCCTTTAAAGACACAGAATCGCAATGTTCAAGTTTCGTATCGAGTGGTACAAGAATTTCAAAAATTGCAAGTTTCATGTTCTACTTACGCTGACAACGTCGAAACTGCGTTTCGTTAATTTCAGCAGCTTTAACCCATTACCGCGTGAAATTTCAAAAACAATTCAGAAACTATAACACAATCGTAGTAGCACGAGTATACATTATCATTCATTGTTTCTACATATTTGTCATTTTCATAATTCTCGAAACTCGCGAATCTCCAAACAAGTTTCAATTTCGTTCGAGAATTTCGGCAAAATACCGACGACAGTAGAAAAGAACAGAAAAAGCGAAACAACTAACTTTCCCACGCATTTTACTCGACTCCTTCCTTCGTCTAACAATTAGATTCGTTTAACCTCGTGCAACCGTGAAATTCATTTCAAGCGACCTCGTAAACCACAAAACGTATCCCCAAACATAGTCACTTTGTCGAGGTGCGCGTTCAATGTAGAAAGTTCTGAACGAGGATACTGAGAGGAGCATGCGGCCAAATGATAGCTTCATAACTTAGAAGCTCTCGTTGTCTTACGCATCGGACGAGGAATTCGTGACGAAAGCTGAGGGAGGAGGACAGAATTCATGGAATTCCGAAGTGCAAAGCTACAAAAAGCTTGTCCTTGGTCGTGCGGTCGTGTCTCTCTCTCTCTCTCTCTCTCTCTCCCTCTCTCTTTCTCTCTGAAGTCTTGAAACGGGAAACAGCCGCGTTCCAGCTCGCGTGAGAACTAACCTTAAAGCTGCGAGCTTAAGTGCACCGGATTTCGAGTCGCGTCTCGTTCGCGAAACAGCCGATGCTTCGAGGCAACGTACAGAGGACAGCGGATGCTGTAAAAATACGAACGCGTGACGCAACGCCACCCCGTGACCATGGAACCACCCTCTTCGTTCCTTGGTCCTCCTCTTCCTTGTTCTAGTACATCGTCCTCTCTTCTTTCTCTCTCTCTCTTTTTCTATTTTCCTGTTCCGCCGGTCTTATCTTTCACGTTCGCGGCAACGTGAATTATACCGACCGAAAGCGTTCATTCGTCCACATCGAGGATCGAAAATCGGACGGGTTCCTCGTACCCTCGATTTTAATTATCGCGTCCGGCGAGGATCTTATCGCCGCTCGGGAACGAGAGTAGCCGGGCTCGCGTGGAAACGGACGCCGGTTCTCCCGTGTTATTTATTTCGCGCGTATTTCACCGCTCGCGCGCTCCTTTTCTCTAAAGGCGCGCGTTTCTCTATTCGACGCGACGGTGCATTCGAATGTTCATGCAAGCGCCGAAACCGGTTGCTTTACGTCTCATCCCTGACGACTTTGCGATGGCGCGTCGAACCGTTTAATGGAAATTCTAATACCCGATCCGCTCGAATCATCGAGCATCCCGCGTGTCGTACTCGCTCGGAGAAATCGTTCGTCACAGTGATCGCCTTCTAATTTCCAATCGATTCTTTCCGCCTCGCACTTTGCTTCTCGCTGGCGACTTATTTTACGTTCGCGTACCGAGAGTCAACGAAGTCGATGGATGCGAGAAATAAAGCGGCCCGATAAATGAAATCAATGAATCTTATCTTTGCTTGTCCCTTGCGGCTGCAGTTCTGCGATTGTACCTTCTTAACTGGTATCGTTGAGTTAACGGGGATCAGGAAAATCTGGCGTCGAATTGCTCGATTTTGGAATTTTGAACTCGATTGAAATTCGGTGCTACGCTACTGTACCGCGATAAAGATTCATTTGGAAATAGCGAAAAAAGGGAAATATACAAATGCAAGGAATGTAAGAAGCAGGTTTTCAATTATCTTGACCATTTAGCTGATGCGACCTCTTCGAAAAGTGTGTATCTAACATGTGTCATAAAACGTAAGCGATGACGCGTATACTCGTCACAACGCCAAGTGTTGCCATTTCTTCATGACGAGTATACTCGTCACGGCGCTAAGTATTGCTATTTCTTCATGACGAGTATACTCGTCACAGCGCCAAGTATTGCCATTTCTTCATGACGAGTATACTCATCACAACGCGAAGTGTTGTTATTTCTTCCTGACGAATATACTCGTCACAGCGCTAAGTATTGCCATTTCCTCATGACGAGTATACTCATCACAACGCGAAGTGTTATTATTTCTTCCTGACGAGTATACTCGTCACGGCGCTAAGTATTGCTATTTCTTCATGACGAGTATACTCGTCACAGCGCCAAGTATTGCCATTTCTTCATGACGAGTATACTCATCACAACGCGAAGTGTTGTTATTTCTTCCTGACGAGTATACTCGTCACAGCGCCAAGTATTGCCATTTCTTCCTGACGAGTATACTCGTCACAGCGCTAAGCATTGCTATTTCTTCCTGACGAGTATACTCGTCACAGCGCCAAGTATTGCCATTTCTTCATGACGAGTATACTCATCACAACGCGAAGTGTTGTTATTTCTTCCTGACGAGTATACTCGTCACAGCGCCAAGTATTGCCATTTCTTCATGACGAGTATACTCGTCACAACGCGAAGTGTTGTTATTTCTTCATGACGAGTATACTCGTCACCGCGCCAAGTATCTCCATTTCTTCATAACGAATATACTCGCCAAAACAAAAATTTGCCATGTCTCCCTGTCATTTGTATTACGGTGCACGTATAAAGAAATTGATTTTCAACATGTTTAATAATTTTTGCTGTCACAGACTACGCACACGCACTCATTCCTCATAATATTAATTAAAACAATAAAAACCTTCCTAGTTCGCTAATATTATCGAAATCCTCATGCTATAGTAATAAACAAATGATATAAATATACGTAGAAACAAGTAGAAACGTTGAAGAAAGAAAATTGGAAAAAGAAAAAAAAGAATTTCTCAATGATCCAATGTTTTCGGTGTGAGAATGTTAGCAGAACATGATTTTTCGTCATTTTTGTTAGGAAGCCATATTACCCTCACTTTTGTACAAATTCCAACAATGATTATTTTTATCGGATGAATATCGAATATGGAAATTAAATATTTTGGATTTATTTTCATAAAACGCGACAACCAATTAAATCGCTCTTCTTTTACTCTCACTGTCATCGTGGACAACCTCGTTAGTTTACCAACACCTTTAAATTATTAATTGAATTCTAAAGAAAAAACATAAAAATAGGAGAAGGCCATACCACCGCCCTTTCCTCTAATATTTTTCCAGTGCGTATCCAAAAACAAGTAAACTTTGGTTCCATTAATTAATCGTGCAGTCACTGTAAGTTGAAGAATATGAAGAATATGAAGTTTAAGATATCCATGTTGCTCCATCCTTGAACAGTTTGAACTGTTCGAAGAGTTGCTATTTCACGTTTATACAGTTTACGAGCTCGATATCCCGCGCTATGTCTACAAATGATTTTCCAATATCGCGCGCGATTCTACGGCCAAGTGCATACTTGCACAGTCGATCAGAAAAATATTACATGGAAAGAACGACTTTTAAGTGATAAACGGGCGAGCGCATAATCAGACCGAAGTGGAACGAGAACGATTTTGATCGGACATCATCGCGTACCGCCATCTGAAGCATGATCGGAGAACTATAAAGACCGCTTGTCGGAGCGGGAGTTTTCTTTTTTCTATTCTATCGATTTTCTACGATAAAACGTTGCAATTTTTTCGCCTGTACTTGATTTTCACGGTACAGTAAATTCTACAAAATACGATGTATAGGAAAAATAAACAAATCGTTATACGTTATCTTTGCTCGCAAGGAATATACGCGGCAGATAATATTATTGTACGAAGTTCTGCGTTTTGCTTTCGTAACTCTTTTTTATCGTAGAATTGCCATCACGTTGCGGGACACGTTTCATTTCTCAGTTTATTGCAAGATGTTTGCGTGATCGTTAGCGTTTACAAAGCAAATATCGATGATTTCATCTAGAGTTTTGCGTGGGCCGTTGTTTTGCACCGCTGGTTTCGCTTATTTCAATAATTTCTTAGTTACGGAACATCAATACCTCGCTGATGTCTGCAGGAAAAAAATGTGTTTTCAGTCGTAAGAAATATCGACTCAAGTAGAAACTATATTACAGATTACGCGATAAAACACAAGGCACAATACTATTGAAATACTAAGCATCGCTGGTAAACGTTGGTACGTAATTTGATGGACTTCACGGAATAGAACGGTGACGATAACTGCTCGATTATAACTTTACTGATTACATCATTAACAACACATGCTTAGAGCAGGCACAGTAATTCAAAAATTCCCATCTTTGGTAAAGTGGCTACGAAAAATATTTCCATAGGGCAGTTATTATCCTATTTGAATGATGCGTAAAAACGACCATCCATATTCCTTATGGATAAACAAGAAAAATATATAGCGTAAAATTGTTTCATTGTTGGCTAAGTTTTCCAGAAAATCGGGTTTGAAAATGTATCGAGTCAAATTAGGCCCACGTTTTCGTAGCCAAAGAGAAGCCTAATTGATGAAACGCGCGATCTATTCGTACGTAATATATTAATAATATTTATAATATTAATACTAATAATATAATACTAACTAATACATATTACTAGCTACTAAGTTGGCAACTATGTAATTTTGTCAATACCATTTAATGATTGTGTACTGTACCAGTGAACATTGTGTTTATATATAAAAGGACATTTCTCTATAGTTTGACACACATATTTATATAGAATAATATCGTATAATACACAATAAATTTCATAACATTGTATTGTACAATACAATATATTTGTACAATATGTGTTATACAAAGTGATATATATAATACATATTACATTACACATTACTGTTTTGTATAGTATATATTATACAAGTAACAAAGTGCAATAACTAAGGACAAAATGTTTAGCATTATATTATAATTATCAATTTATAATAAATTTCATAACATTGTATTGTACCATAAAATGTACTTGCACAATATATATTATACAAAGTGATATATATATAATACATATTATATTATATATTATTACTTTGTATAGTATATATTATACAAGTAACAAATTAAAATAACTAAGAACAAAATGTTTAACATTATACTATAATTATCAATTTATAATAAATTGTATAACATGTATTGTACAGTACAATATGTACTTGTACGATATGTATTATACAAAGTGATAATACATATTACATTACACATTACTGTTTTGTATAGTACATATTATACAAGTAACAAATTAAAATAACTAAGAACAAAATATTTAGCATTATACTATAATTAGCAATTTACAATATATTGTATAGCATGTATTGCACCATACAATGTACTTGCACAATATATATTATACAAAGTGATATATATAATACATATTATATTATATATTATTACTTTGTATAGTATATATTATACAAGTAACAAATTAAAATAACTATTAAGAAAATGTTTAACATTATACTATAATTAGCAATTTACAGTAAATTATACAACATATAATGTACAGTACGGTGTGTACTTGTACAATATATATTATATAAAGTGATGGTGACAACTAAGTGATTGCGGATTTTATCAATACCACCTAATGACAAAATCCGCAATTATTTAGTTGCCAACCCAATACAAACTTAATAATAATAATATAATAATAACTGCAGTAACTCATACATAATGACGATGATCACAGCGAGAGGACGTTATCCTTTCGTTCTCCGCTTATTTTCTCGCGTAGAATCAGCAGCTGACCGGTCGTGACAGGACTTTTTGGCACGCCCTGTATACCCTGCAACATCCTTTGCGCTTGTGCCATGAATTGAAAAATCTCACGATCGTCGATCTTCCTCCATGGGAAATTTCACTTCGCAAAGGCGATCGAACTGAAAAGCCTCTTTATCAGAAGCTATCGAGTCGTATCGTATCGCGGCAGCTTCTCCGAGCGTAACGTTATCGCGTGCGCTTCGCGATGCCGTGCAAGGGCCAAGTAAGTCGAAATTTCGGAACAATGTATCGCTGGGATTCACGGCAGAGATCAGAGATGGCCCGGTTCTCGCGATTTCGATCCTCGGATCGTCTCAAACAGAAGAATAAAGAAAGACAGAGGGAGAGAGGGAGAGCCAAATACGGGCACGACACGGTCCGCTCCACAAAGGCGGCGCATTTCGTGCCTCGACTTCGTTTTTCCTCGGTGCAGGGCAGATCGAATAACGCGAGACGTGACTCCGAAGATTGCATTTCCGCGAGATGAAAACTGCAGAAATAGGGATAAGCGGGCGTCGCTCGTGCGAATAAACCGTCGGGGCGTGCGTGAATTCAAATAAACCTCGCCGAGAAAGCGATATGACGTGCTCGAACGGAGTGCCGATGATATTACCGTAGCCTTCCTTTGCCTCGGCAACGATTGGAAATAAAGTCGGCCTCTGGCAGTGGCAAGGGACGCGAGCCTCGCCTCCGGATTATATCGTAGCAGCCGCGGCTCCAGACACGCTGAATTAAGAGCCTCGCGATATTTGAAAACGCCGGAATACGGTGAATTAAGGCAGCTGATATTCGAATCGTGGAAGGTAAGAGACGCCGTGAAAGAGTTCCGTTTGGCTGACGTACAGTGGAAAAAAGCATTGTCGCGAATGTTCTTATTTCTTTTTTGTAGATACTCGACAGTGTACTGAATGTAAAAGTATCTTTGAGTATTCGATCTTTAGGAACGCGTCAACTCTGAAAATTCTTTACAGCGCTTCGGCTCTGGCGCGCCTGGAACGCTGCTCTCCCATCCGCGGTGCTTTTCAGGTAACGCGTGTCGTCTGCATTGGGTGGATTTAACGCGGTTTTCTACGTCCCTTTGCCGCAAAACTGCATAGCTCGTTCCCATCTCTCGCCACGTAATTGTGACACGTTGCTAACATCCCAAGGATTATTCACCTCGGGCCAACGTTGATTGATAGCTGGTGTCATATCAGCGTAGAAAATTGCAAACCATTGCCATCGACCGGCCAGAGGTTCTTCAGCTTGTTAAGCTTTCTGCTTCCATTTGGGGCTTTTGAGAATTTCCCAATTTTCCACGCAGCCTTTACGCTACCAGTGGTCGCATTAATCGCGTTTGCAAACACGCTAGTATTTATTAGCAGTTATGGTATTTCAGAAAAATGCTAAAACCGCAGTGCACTTAATCTGCTGATACCACATTTGTCACGTGTTATTCTTGTCTATTGCAATTGTTTGTTCATTTATGTTACTATAAATTGTTTTCTTCGTTTCAAATAAATAACAATAGTGATAATAAATAGCATGGAATTTAACATAACTTGGACCTAATTAATTGCTGCTGTAATGAACATAATAAAACCTGGGAAGATGCTCGATGTACC
Organism: Bombus haemorrhoidalis; assembly: GCA_014825975.1. Taxonomy (NCBI): domain Eukaryota; kingdom Metazoa; phylum Arthropoda; class Insecta; order Hymenoptera; family Apidae; genus Bombus; species Bombus haemorrhoidalis. The sequence continues at coordinate 2,237,081 of CM026177.1, forward strand.
GAATATAACACAGTGGAGTCTCGATTATCTGACGTGGACCGAACCTGTCGCGGATGATCGAAAATTCGAACGTTCCATGGCTGTGAATAACTCGTGCATTAAAATTGTAAAAAACATTTTGGTAATGTGATACACTACACATGTATTACAGTTTCATTGACTGTTTAATCGATTGAAAGTTTGATTAACTGTCTTAATAAATAATATCTGGCCCCTTACATTTTCTTCAGGAGAAATTTTTCAAAAAAAGATACTCTTACGGTGAAGCTTAAAGCACCTCGGATAATACGAAGCTTCGGTTAAACTGGTCTCGGATAAGCAAGACGACAGTGTACCTCATATTACGAGAAGGAGAATTTCGTATGATTTTTTTATTGATACTAAATATTAGATGGTATTGACAAAATCCGCAATCACTTAGTTGCCAAGCCAATAAGAACAAGTTTCCAGTGACAGAGATGCGTGAAAATGCGACTGATCGTGTTTTCTGCCTCTAGTCCTCGTACATTACCTGTACATAATGATTTACGAAAGAATTCGAACAGTTGTAGCCTTTATTATTACATACTATTGAGATATGTGTAATTTTATGTGCTAACTACACCAGCCGCGTATTAGTGACACACGTATATGAGTGTGAGTGCGTGGAGTATGTGCGTGCACAGCGTCTCGTAAAACAGAAGAATGCAAGTGTTCCGTTGGTAAGGAAGATGGTGAGACAAAGAGAGTGCTGAGACGCGTGCAAATGTGTATCGACGAATATCTTATCAATCGCATATCAAATAAATCTGAAACTATTTCTATATCAATTTTAAGTATAATCTAAGTGTTCCTATACATTTATTTCGGCGATTAAGATGCACAGTTCTCAACACATACGTTATGATTATATTGATTTTATTGATAAAGTTTGAAAGCAATCTGAGCATGTAATACATAGAGATTGTAAGATACTTGCTACAAGTATATATTTTACAGACATGTTTCATTTATTATAACGTTATTTATAATGATATTTCTAATAATATATTTATTCATATTTAACTATATATATTTATATACGCTCATTGTATTTATAATAATACATTATTACGTATAATAGTAATTTCTTATAGTAATAAGAAAAATATCTGAGCAGTCGATTGTCTATATTGTATTATAATTTATTGTACGGTTGAACCCAGATATTTTCAATGAAACTTTCATACGTTTTGCAACAAATGTTTTACGACTTCCATACACATTTTCAAGCTGATTGCAAATTTTACCGATCGCGACAGTCGTGTCTCGTTATAATGTCAATGAAATCTCGAAATTCTTGCATACGGCGCGTACAATATCCATAGGAAAATATTGTACGATCAGTGTTGCGATACTTTCGTGTAATCGAATTGTCTAATCTATCAGAAACAGATCGGCGTGTTGGAAAATGCAGCAACTACAGCGGCAACCGGTTGCAAGCTGATAAAAAGGCAATTCTATTCTCGTATAAAGTCAAATCAGCTACGTTGTGCACTGAATTTGAACAGATATGCAAATGCAACGCGTTAATTGCACTTCTTTCGCCACTATTTTACGCTGGTAGAGTCGTCAGGCTGCTCTGTTTGTATTTCATCCGGTGATTAGCTACAAATTGACCGTTAAAGAGTTAGCCTGCGTGGCGAGATACGCAGCCACGAATTATTCACAGTGTTTTACTTTCGAAACTTTGCGACACTTAAGCTGCTTGGATGAAATGAAGTTGCGTCGCGTGTAACCGCGAATCGTTGACAGGCTGCAATTAACTTTTCTAGAACGCGATATCCTTAGAACAAAGTTTCAGCCGAATACACTGCACATATTTCAAGCTATTTAACCCTTTGCGCTGGAAGTTTTGTTTAATTATAAGGAAAGAAATTCCAGTGAGTTACAGTTTCTTATTATAATACAAAAGTCGGAGACTGATAATTATAGTTGCTATGTGTAGGCTGTTATTTTATACTGTTATGTTATTGTATATTATTGCTATTATTATATTACTATTTATTTATTTTACTTACTTTATCATTATATAAAATAATGTTATAAATGAATGAAATAAAGATGGAAAAATATTTGTACACGTTTATATATATTTTCCAAATTATTCTAATTAATTGTAGTCTCTTCCTGTGATATAAAAATTGGCTAAATAAACTATTCTAAATTAGATATTAAATACAGCGATATATAAATAAACTACAAATAAAGAAATACTTGTACATGTTTACATACAATTTTCAAGTTAAACTAATTAATTGTAGTTTCTTGTTCTGACATAAAATATAGATTGCCGTAAGTAGACTATTTGCTAACAGCGATAAATAAATAAAACGTAGATAAAAAAACACTTGTATGTGTTTATACATACTTTCCAAATTATTCAAGTTAATTGTAATTTCTTGCTATGATATAAAAAATGAATACCATTAATTGCCTGAGTAGACTATTTTAAATTTTATATTAAATAAGTAGACTACTTGGTAACAGCGATGAATAAATAAATTGTAGATAAAGAAATACTTGTATGTGTTTATACGTACTTTCCAAATTATTCCAGTTAATTGTAGTTTCTTGCTATGACATAAAAGATGAATACCATTAATTACCTAAGTAGACTATTTTAAATTGTATATTAAATAAGTAGACTACCTGGTAGCAGCGATGAATAAATAAAATGTATGTGTTTATACATACTTTCCAAATTATTCCAGTTAATTGTAGTTTCTTGCTATGACATAAAAGATGAATACCATTAATTACCTAAGTAGACTATTTTAAATTGTATATTAAATAAGTAGGCTACTTGGTAGCAGCGATGAATAAATAAAATGTATGTGTTTATACATACTTTCCAAATTATTCCAGTTAATTGTAGTTTCTTGCTATGACATAAAAAATGAATACCATTAATTATCTAAGTAGACTATTTCAAATTGTATATTAAATAAGTAGACTACCTGGTAGCAGCGATGAATAAATAAAATGTATGTGTTTATACATACTTTCCAAATTATTCCAGTTAATTGTAGTTTCTTGCTATGACATAAAAAATGAATACCATTAATTACCTAAGTAGACTATTTCAAATTGTATATTAAATAAATAGGCTACCTGGTAGCAGCGATAAATAAATAAAATGTAGACAAAGAATTACTTGTACGTTTATATATAATTTTTAAGTTACATATTATTTATTTATTTATTAATTTATTAAGAATTAATAAAAGGATACTTGAGGCTGATTTAACACTGCCATTGTTTCTCGCGGAACATTAAATTTGATAATTAATTAGGAGACGTTCTTGTTCCATCTCAATAGCAACAATTCTTTTTATAAAACTACCGTTGTATAATTTTTTAACGCGCTTAGTTTTATCATCATTTCCTAAGTTCTACTATTTTCTGTTCAGGTTCCCACAAAATCTCCAAACTGTTCCCTTTCCCCTCCTCACTTCTTCCGAATAATCCCATGCATATTTTTTCTAACGCCTTAAAAAAAAATAAGAAAAATATGTGTTGTATCTATATAGAGCAGAACAATCCATAAATAAGAAACGCGCTCTAAAGGTAACAAAAATAAAGTAACAATAAAAAATACAATAAATGTAAACGATTGAAGATTTTGCTCACGGTGTATAACGTAGACATACGCAGCCAATTTCCGATATAGTTTTCCTCGAATAATAATTGTCGGATGAAAAAATCGTACACCAGACTTTTGATTTATTTTTGCATAAGGAATCGCCTCCTGCTTGTTTGCACGATACATTTGACCGCGCCTTATACAAATCGATAACAATTACATAAGACGTCAAAACCAAACAGGTGAGT